>SKCR01042030.1:0-102397 GCA_019454045.1 Zanthoxylum bungeanum | reverse complement strand
GAATTAAATGTAATGCCTCTATTAACTGAGGCCTGTTTGTATCAATAAAATTTATTATCAGAGAACTATTTTTATTTTTTTCTCTGACAACACTCTTTATAGCATTTTATTTTTCTCTCTGACAACACTCTTTATAGCTCTTTTACACACAGATCAAAAAGTGTGTTTGACTCCCAAAGAAGGTGATTGCATTGCTGGTTATACAGAAAGAAATGTTATAAAATGCAGCGCCTAGGACTGCTTAATCATAAGAAAATGGGAGAATAGAAAAGTGAAGATACAGATCAAAATGGCAAATCTTTGGGTTTTTTATGCACATCAGCAGTAACTAAAGTGACAAAAGAAGTGATGTGTCCCTTTTCCTACCACATAACACAATAACCTTTTTATCTTTTTGAATTTTCAATATACAAGTTGATTAACAAAATAATATAATAATATATGTATTATTTAAAGTGACCAGTGCCCTTATTCTACCTCATGCACAATAATCATTTTTCTGCCAAACGCACAATGATTCTTTCTAAAAGCTGAATATAATTGACAACTACAAATTACTATTTAACACCTCTCTCACCGACACAACTAGTCTTAATTCATACCTTACCATCTTCTCTTTCCTTTATATGATTGTTAATTTTAATAAAACCTTCATATTATGTTTCAACTCTGAATGTTAGTATTTTTTCAATGTAATTACAAGATAAATTAATTGAATACAATTTATGTAAATTATTTCTACTAGTTTCTACGATTCTTGTTAGATTCTCATCAAATTACCATTGAAAAACTTTTCCCATCACTCAAACACAATATTTCTATAGGAATTTGTGAAAATTTCACTAAATCCAAAAATACCCAAATTGATGAAAAACTCAATTTTTGAAAAAAAATCCTAATATCCCTATTTTAACTATAGGCCAAGGAATTTCCTAGTCCCTGCCTAGGCGGCCTATGCGCTAGGTGCCGAATTATCACTCGACTAGAGCCTAGCGAGTTTTAGAACACCGGTAGAAAGACATTGGGGCTCATTTTTTTTCCTTTTTCTATTTCCTATTTTCAACAAGACAAAGGGACACTTAATAAAATTCAGTAACAGCTTAATTGAGATTTAGGAAGAGATTAAACAAGATGAACAATTCAAAACTGATTCCTATATCTGATGTCACAAAACCTAGGGATGGCAAAATGCGAATCCGGATCCGGATCCGGATCTGCAAAAAAAAATAAGGTATGTCAATCCCGATGAGGATATTATCCGTGTGGATTTCCGGATCCGCAAAACAAATCCAAATTTTATTTTTTTTATTTTCAAAATATTTAATTTTAAGCCTCTAAAATAAAAGAAAGTAACATCGATAATTAAACAATAATAATTTAACATCCAAAATAATCTAAAAATATAATAAAATCATATATAAAAATATTTTTTTAATTTATTTTCATATCCAGAGTCCGGATTTCAGATTGTGCAAGTCATTAAAATGCCAACCCGGATCCAATGTTATTAAAGGCACCATGCGCAAATAATCCTTATGCCTAGGCGCGCCTGATAAAGGTGAGGCGCAAATTTCAAAAAAAATATAAGTATCTAATCAACTAAAAGTCTAAAACAAAGAGAAATCATTGAAAATATATTAAAAACAATTATAATAATATAAATTAATGTGTTTGTCGAAATTTAAAACTCATCCCAAAACCTATCTTAATTTATTAAAGAAATGTTATATAACTTGATTTCAGATTAAGTGAGACACTGTGGGTAGTTTCTCATACATTTTTACGAGGCGTGTCTCAAAGGCGCGTGCCTGATAAATGTTGTCTGGCCTGACCCTGAGCTTGAGGCCTGAGGCGCGCCTTTGACAACTATGCCTGGATCCGCATTTTTACTAATGTGGATCCAGATTTTTCCGGATTTTCCGAATTCGAATAATCTTGCCATTCCTATCAAAACCATTGTTCTTCACTAAAACTTTCATACAATGTTTACCCCGTGTTGTAGAAAAGAAGATAATGAACTTAACAGGAAGAAAAACATGTACCTGTGACGCAAAAGTAGATTGAGATGATTCTTCATGCTTTGAAGAGTTTGGTGATGTGATAGGAGAAGCAGCATCATAGCGCGAATCACTTCCATTCAGTTTATGTACTCCACCACTTAGCACAGTTTCATTCTCACTTCCATTGGCTGACTTGACACTCTATATTAGTGCTATCATTTCATAAGAATTTAGACATTTCGTGGATAACTAAATGGGGGAAAATGCAGAAAAATGTGTACACATGAGCAAGGATCGATACCTGGAAGATTTTGCCAAGAGTTTTCAACCCCTTTGCTCGCGCACGAAGCTCTTCTTTCTTGGCATTGTTATCTTGAAGAACCTAAAATAGATCATCATAGATTATCACCAAGTAAAACAACCTATTACCTCATCAAATGTAAGCCAAAGACCACAAATTTTAAAAAGCTAGCAAGACAACCATCTGACAAACTCGGGAAAGTGTGGCTTCAATGTCAGCTACATTAAGCTTCCACAGGGAATCTATCATCAATTTCTTATGGGACTGCATGTACTCCTCAAGCTCTTCCTCAGTATAGTTTCCTTCTGTACTAAGCTGCTTTTTCATGTCCTCCTGCAGCTGGATTAATGCAATGGCACCTAGTAGCACGAGGAAAGAAAAAACAAAAAACAAACAATGGAAAATCTTAGCTTTCAAGAATTCTCCTGAGGCAGTTAAGTTTTTTCTTACAGAGATTTAAGCAGGACTTGAAAGAAAAAATCCAACCTACCCCAACCCTTTACTACCGGTTTTTAATTTTACTAATATCAGCCTGTAATTTTTAATCATCATCATCTTTACACTGCATGCCTAGAAGAAATAAGGCCACTAAAAGCTCATATTAAATTCCTTTTCAAGCCCTGACATCTCTTCATGAACCACATCAGTCACTGAAAAAGTAGCAACCAAAATTCAAATAACCATGCAAATCAGGGACAAAGTGAGAAGGAACTGTTCAGGCCCTTGCCTGATAAAATGAAAGAGCACCCGAGTTAATGCTACTTAATTGCCAACATGAAGTGAGACCAGAGCAGAGATCAAAAAGAGTTCCCAATAGAAATTATCGTTGATCACTGAGTGCAGAAGTATCTGCTAACCTGTTGCTGCTGTTACTTGAGATTTGATAAAATGGCCCTTGTTTCTAAACCATTCAGCAATAAAAGGCACCCCCAGGTATATAGCTTTCTTCCCAAGCTCTTTTGCCGCCTGTCTTGCATATATATAGCCGATTGTATTCAACATGTCAACACCGTATGCTGTAGATATCAGATGATAAAACTAGTCAGAAAAGAACAATGGCATCTGAATCAGTCAAAGGTACAAAAATGCAACAGATGAATAGGAGCCATAAGACAAACTGAAAATGACCGTCTTAGAATCAACTGCCTGCAATAATCACAAATTGTTCACCACCAATTACTCCAAAGACATTTAATGGCAATAATTTATTCTCTTATGTTCGTGAAACCACTATTTGAAAATAAAAAACTCAAAATGAGAATTAGCATCTAAGTTATGAAATCATCAAATTCTAACAATATTCAGCTTGAGAATTGACAAGTGTGTATTTAGAACTTCATCAAATTCTAATAATATTCAGCTCGAGGATTGGCAAAGTGTGCATTTTAGAACTGCATATCAAAAGTCGATTTCATATTTAATTCAATGGAGAATTTATCAAGCTGCCAAATTTTATTTACCAAAGCAAACAAAAGCCTTTTCCCAGTAGGTGGAGTTGGCTATATGGATCTTATGACGCTATTGTGATCTATCGTATCATTTGCTCTCCTTTTTATATCGGGACACTTAGGATTTACGTTGTACATGTCCGAACCACCTTAGTCATGTTTCTCCCATCTTCTCATCAATCGGTGCTACCCCTACTTTCTTTCTAATTTCTTCATTTCCACCCACACATCCATCTAAGCATTCTCAATTTATCGTTTCAGCTATCCTCATTTTTTAGACATGTTAGATGCTTTATTACCCAACATTCTGCTCCATAAAGCATTGCAGGTCTTAAAGCCATCCTGTAAAACTTTCATTTAAGTTTTATAGGGAAGTTGCGATCGCACAGTACTGCAGATGCACTTCTCTTTTTTTCCAACCAGATTGAATTCTATTAGTAACATCTCCATCTTGTTGAAAGACGGACCCTAAGTATTTAAAAATACGCCGAGGTGGGCCTCGAGGAGCCGCGTTGCCGCCTCTCGGCGACGGAGCGTCGAGGCGCCCCCTCTGGCGTGATTTAGAGTTTTCAGGCGTGACAACGCGTGAGGCCTCACGCGCTGTCACGCCGAGGCGGCAGCGCAACGCACAACCCTTTTTTTATTTTTTTTGTTGCCTTCAAAACGATGACATTTTGGGGGTATAAATACCTCCAAGACGACATCGTTTGAGGTAAATATATATATTAAAAAAATGAAAAATTTGGGCGTATAATCTACCATTTTACTTCGTTTCTCTCTCTCAACTCTCTTGTTTGCTTCGTCTCTCTCATCTTGCGGTTTGAAGCTCTGTCTCGGCTCTCCCTTGTCACGAAGGTAAGCTCGTTGGTCTCTCTCTGAATTCAATTTTTTCTTTCACATGCGCCTCTCTCTCTCTGATTTGGTCCGAAACCTAATTCTGTTTTGGACCTAATCAGAAAGAGAGACGCCTCTAATTCTAATTCTAATTATGTTTTGATGCAAATCAGAGAGAGAGAGAGACGCCTCTAATTCAAATGAAAAATTTGTCGAATTCTGTTTTGTCGGATTTGTCGAATTCTGTTTTAATTTCTATTTATATATATTTTATAAATTAAGAAGTTGTGAATAATTGATTAGTTCTCTGTCACATTGCTTATATATAAATTAAGGAGGCGGCTCTTTGGAGGATGATCCATCCGATGATGATGGGATTTTGACCCAAGTTTAATGCCGCTAGACACAAATGATAGCATATTTAAGGATTAGTTAACAATTGTTTTTTGAACATACTATGAATGATGGATAAATGAATGTATTTTGGATTGTTAATGTTTTTACTATGCTGATATTATGATTTTTTTTTTCTGATTTTCAGATCGAGGCGCCCACCTCGCCGCCTCGAGGCGGTCCGCCTCGCGCCTCAACTGTCGACCGCCTCGAGGCGTTATCCGTAATTTTAAACATTGATATCTGAAGGTCCTCAAAATATCACCCCGGTATCAAGGATCTTTTGTCGGCTTAAAGCTCTACTATACCTAATTGTCCGACCCGGCCCACACGGCTATGTTCCCTAAATTCAATGTGGCCATGTGGGAGGCCTCCTGCATGGTGCACAAGTCAAATCCAGCCACTTTGAACCATATAGGAGTCGAGTGTGCATACGTGGCACCATTAGGGTCAATTTAGGGAACAAAGCTGTGCAGGCCAGAAACTAGGTCCACCAGAGCCCAAAACAAACAAAAGGATCCTGAAACTGGGGTGATAACTCAAGCACCTTCAGCATCCATAATTAAGGCAAAAAGATAAAAACTCGATGCAAAACCTTGGTGCAAACCTACAATAATAGGAGTGTCTTGTCACTTCTCCCCAAGTCCTAACACAAGTCGTTGCACCTTAATACACATCTTAATGGCTTGGATATGAACAATACATACTTCATTCTTTTCTAGTGCCCTTAGAAGAATCTCTCGATACTCTCTTGTATGTTCTCTCTAAGTCTATAAATACCATATGTCTTTCTCCATGCTTCAATAACGTTCTATTAAACTTCTTAGCAAGTGTATTGCTTCCATAGTTGATCTTCCTAGCATAAACCTAAAATGGTTCTCTAATATACTTGTTTCTTGACTTAACATGTGCTCAAATATTATTTTCCACAATTACTAGTGCCAAATTTTATTCATTTGTTTTTATTTATTTTAAAAGATGATAGCATTAGTGGCAGCCATTTCTAAAAATTTCGTAGGCCGGGGGTGTTGAAGTTGCATAAATTATTTGCATGGTATTGGTACCTACTATCATGAATGATTAACTAGTTGGTTGTTACATAGTGAGGAAAAACGTAGGAGAGAGAAAAAGAGAATTTTTTGTCAACATTTTCACATCTCGTTTTTAGACAAATATATTATCATGGTCTTGAAATTACAAATGTATCACCTGCATTAGATAGCCTTGAAACTTCAGCTTCAGCATAATTAATGAAGTCCTCTTTGTTCCCTTGTACATATTGGTTGAGTCGGCCTCTTAGTATATCAGCAAGTTTGTCCTCTCTTTCCTTCTGAACAACCTGAAGCAAAAAGAGTACTTAGTGATAGAAAAAATATATACAAAGCCAATAAGATAAGAAATAAATCAACCCAAAGATCATTTAATGGCATGTAGAAAGGTATCAACCTTCATTTTGTCTTGCAACTTTTTAGCATCAAACTCTTCCCCTTCAGTGAAAATGTCTAAAGAAGCCATTGATGCCATGGCAAGCTGTCCTATATAATCCTCAAAAAGCTCACTTCCAAATAGCATCGCGAAGATTGCTGCAGGATCAATAATTGCTTCGCTGCAATGAAAGGGAATCATGTAAACAATGTCTAAAACAAATATATCATGATCTAGAGACACAATGCATAAAGAGTCAGACGGCCCATAAGCCTTGAAATTAATCTATCAAGGTTAAAAAGAAGACACTAACGTTGAGATTCCTGATTTCCCATAAGCATCATATGCTTGTCGTTGGGTTGGATCACTCAACACCTGGTAAGCCTCTCCCAAAACCTGAATTTAGATGAACGAACTTCAAAAAAAGGATATTCTTACAAAAGCTAAAATGCAATGGCATATCGTGAAAAAGGAATTGAAAAAATATAGCAAAAAAAAAAGTTTCCAACAGTTAAGACAAATTGCAAATTTCTGAAATTGAAAATGGGTACTGAATATATAAATAGAATATCAACAAGAATTAGTAAAGTCCAATTGGACTGAGCCAGTACTAACAAAAAGTTAAATGAGTCCAGGCCCTCAACCAAACCATATTGAACTTATTGGTTTCAAAATATGTGTAAGTGCCAATAAACCTGAGAAAACTAATCGAGGAGGACAAACGCCTTAATGTTAGGATTCAAATTCTCACTTGCTATGCCGATAATAGCAAAGACAAAGAAAGAGATGACTGACGTTTGACTGACCTTAGGCAACGTAAAGTTTAATATGTCTTGCAGCTTTTAAAGTATAAGAACCTCCTTGAGCTTCTACAAACACTCACTCACAACTAGTTTTAAGCAATTTTCCCATAAAACAAAGAAAAAAGCAAATGGAGAGATAAAGAAACAATAGAAACTTCGAAGCCAAAACTCATTAGCACTCTCAAGTGATCACTTTTCTTAGGGTTTTCTTTCACTTTTTTCCCCATAATTGGTATGTAATTGATGTTAATCAGACTCCAGCGGAACTGTTCTAGCATTAAACATCAAGTTAGCCATTTTCCAGGCTGCTCCGCATAGTTTGATAAAATAACAATCAGGTCAGACATTCCAATGAATTGTGTACGTAATGAATGGTGATAACTGAAAAACCTCAGTCACAGGGAAAGTTGCATTGTCTAGAAGAAACACTAGTTCAATGACAAGTGTAAAACAAGCTCATCAAACTTATAAAAAAAGGTAAGCAAAAGCTTAATAATATGACAGATAACCAACAAAGTAAAACTTACCTGAAAATTTTGTGCAGCAAGAGGATCATTTGGGTTTTTATCAGGGTGAACCTTACGTGCCTGCAAGCCACAAGCAAATCTAATTCGTAAAGGTTGTACCTCAGAGACGTTGTTCAATAGACAGTAATGAGGTTATTTTGTTAGTGATTCAGATAAGACTAGAGAAAACAACAGTGTTTGAAACTGGTGGGAGTTAAAATAGCATTAGAATTGAAGTGGCAGGCTACAATCAGTCATCAGTGAAAATGAACATGAAGAAGAAAGAGAGGCAAAGCACCAAGTGTAAGGATAATCAATTGCTTGTTACATACTAACAGAATAAGCAATCAATCTATGAACAAAAAAATCCCTAAATAATTTACTTTCTAATTTTAAAGTGAACTCCACAAAAATGAAACAAAGTTGCTGGATGCGATGATTAAGAAAGAATAAAATTTAATTCCCAGCAGCAACATCTATAGGATCTGCAGGTGACTCTATGAACCCCAAATCAATTAAGAAATATCTAAAATCGATAAATAAAACGAAAAAAAAGGTCTAGAAAACCTTGATGTAGTAAGCTTTCTTGATCTCGGCCTCCGTAGCCGTTGGGCTGACCCCTAGGACGTCGTAATATTCCGTCTCCTTAACCATCACTGACTCTCAAAGACCCGAAAATTATTATTAGACCTTCGATTTACGATCCAATTCGAACTGGTTGTGTAATAGAAAGCAGAATCAAAAAGAGAGAGGATAAAAAGGATGGATGAAATTGAAATTGAAACTGAAGCGGGACGGAGATGCTCTCGCACGCGCTTCTCTCTGATTCCTTCAATTTGACTATCCGCTCTGTTGTGGCCTGTTTTCCGCGTTATACCTTTATATGTATTCCGCGTTCTACCTTCATTTTGTCCTGCTTTTCTAGCATTGTACTTGTAAATTTCTATGTAAATGTAATTGTAAATGCGAATGTATATCCATAACAAGTTTATTGTTTTATGTTTATCATGATTTTATACATTATAGTATAGTTTAAATTGTTATTTGTTTTAATTTTCATGTTCATGGTATGAAAATCATAAATTTTGGAGAGCTTTTAAATCATGAACCATGATTTTATGATTTTATATTCCTAAAATATCCTTAATAAAATTATAAAATATCAATTCTACTCTATTAAATATATTATATTAATAAACAAAAATAGTTAAACTCACATCTCGATTAGAGCTCACTCTCTCTTTGAGATCGTGATATGTTGACTGGTTTTATAACTTTCCCACACGAACGACGCAAAAAGTTTTTTCTTAAGATAATATTTGGTGGTGATTCAGGAATGGTCAAATTTTTTTGAATATTAATATATTTAGAACTATTTAAATTATGGGTTATGCGATTTTAATAGTATATTATTTTGGATGTATTATGGATTGCATGGATTTAAATTCAATTAAATTTTTATATATTATGGATTATTTTTTTCAATTTTTTTCATTAAGAATGTGATTTTTCATATTTGTTATCCATTTTGTACATTAATTTTTATTATAATTTATTGATTTTAGATTAATGGGTAATAATTTGATATGCATTTGGATTTAACATGATTTTATATGAATTTTATGTGTTTGATGGTATTTTAGTCATTTTATCATTTTTTTAAATCATATCATACCATCAAACCAATCAAAAATAAATTATTTAACCATAACATACTATATTATCTTCTCAAGCATGGTAACGATGATTACAATACAATATCATACCATATCATACATTACTAAACAATGGTGCACTTCATCCAAAAAATGTGTAAATGTAAATGTAAATGTGATTTGTTTTAGATGTTTTTCCGAATAAACATAAAATCATTGGGATTTTTCTAAAATAATCCAATTAAATTAAGACAAATACACTTATAATTACATATTTATAATTACCAAAATATCCTACAATGGTATAGATATTTATGAATTTACAACAAAGCCCTTGTGTAATTTTGGATTAATCCAATTAATCTAATTAGGTTAAAGTAAATAATTAATGTTATCTAATAACACTTAATTATTTTAGTTTATAATATCAAAAATTAATCGGCTACCCAAGTGCTCAACGAGTACACTTCATATTGTGGGACTCTCTAAGTTCAGACACGTTCATCATATAAGCCTAGCTAATATGTACGCAATTCTGTCACATTCGAATTCGCGAAGAACACGAAAGATCTTTATGAACTGTACAAGTCGAGGTCATCACATATGTTTATCAATCACTCTGTCGTAAGCTATCCGAGTTATGCTTAGGAAACATAGAATATATCGTCAAGTTTTCGAGGTGCACATCTCATGTCGACATGTCCAAGATTCCTTACAACTAATACGATCCACCTTGGGTGATAGGCTTTGGCCAAAGTATTTAAGAATCGTGACTTACTCACATGGATGCGGATAAGATCTCAAATTGTAACAAAATGAAATATCAAGTTGTATGGATTTCAAATGGTTAATTGATAATAAGATTTTCCATGAAGAAAATCTGTAGCTTTCCCAACAGTTTTAGTCATTAGGTCACTCCTCTCTTTATAATTATTTTTCCACCCCCCTCACTCTCACGAGGTGCTCACTCATATAACAGAAAGGAGGATAGAGAATAACCAAATAACAACTAGACTAATAACAAAATGACACTTGGCATAATAATCAAATAACCACTAGACTAATAACAAAATGACACTTGACAGAATAATCAAATAACAGTTGGTAACAGTCTTCAAGTAACACGTCTTCCATCTATGTATCTGGCCCTACTTTATGATCCAGTAGGTCTCATAGTTCAGCAGGATTCTCTTGGTCAATGATCACAACAGTACTTTCTTTATTCTTCTTCCGAGTATACATCTGAGTCACCATTCTATCAACGCTGCCCCCTAAAACATTAACTTTGCCCTCAAGGTTAAAAGCAGGAAAATGCCCAGCTATACTCTCTGCTAGTTCCCAACTGTTCTCACAGTCGGGTAATCTTTGCCATTTTATGAGCACCTCCAATTGACCATTTAATAACCTCATGGTCTTCAACACCGATTCTGGATAGATCAATATTTCTACCTCGGAATTAAGGCAATCAGTGAGAGGTTGGGTTTGTGTACTAGACGAAAGAGTCGCCCTTAAGTGCGATACATGAAACACCGGATGTATGATAGCATTCTTTGGAAATTCAAGTTTATAAGCCACCTCCCCATACTTAGCAATAATCGGATATGGTCTGTTGACAGTGGATTTTGGTCACATGGCAATATGGGAATATCACTCCCGAGGTAATCCTCCTTCAATATTGAATTTGTTTGGTTATTGGGGAAACCAAAAGCAAACTTAGCGGAAAGTAGATAATACACCAATCAAACAAAGAGATCTAACGTGGTTCGGCGGATGTTTGTCCGACCTACGTCCACGGGCACAAACATGACTATGTTTTTATTGCTGAAACTCATAATTCTTCTCTCTTTTTTTTACAAGTTTGATTCTGATGATCTTTTACACATACTCTACCCTTCTATTTATAATAGTGAAGGAATCAGACTCCTCTTAGTATGAGGTTTCCTAGTTGAAACAATCTCCTGCTCCCTTAAGGGAACCTTTATCAAATCTATCTTTTACTTCCTTTATCCTACTAGGACTCTGACTCTTCAGTTTTCCAATGAAAGTAGGGTAACTTATCTTCTGGAGCATATCCCACCATGCTCCCGGTCTTCATGTGGTCGGTCATGATAGTTTTTTGTACTGGGAGTGCTTCTGTCGACCTGATAAGTGCCCGGTCATCTTGGATCGTGTGATCGGTTGTCGATCATCAGGTGCTCAGTATATTCATTTTGTGGTCGGTCTTTTATTGTAAAACGCTTGGGCCTTTACTGCTGGCTTTTTTATGGGTCGGTTCGGTGTTGGTGATCTTACCCAAGAAGGGAATTACTCTTATACCCTTGTCGTGCTGTTTTAAATATCATAGTGCCTGAAAACACCATCAACATATGTCCCCTAGTTCTCGGTTCCAACGAGTATGCGAGTTGGTGCCGGGAACTATACAAAGATGGTGTGCTGGTTACTCTGCTGGTGATCGATCCGGAGTTGATTCAAATTTTTCGTCGCCTCTTTTCGAGTACCTCTTCTTGAGACGCGCAACAGTCATGTCTGTTTAAATGCCCATCAAATCACCTTTAGGGTTTTTCCTAAGTTCGACACTTGTCAATCATCTGTCGGATTCCCGCCAAAAAGGAAGTGAATCGACCGTGTAGAGGCTTTTTTACGGTGTGCTGATCTCAACCGTTCGTTTGATTTTGGCAGACCTCTTTTGCAGTTGACATTTGGCGTCCATCCGGGTTTCTTTTCTCGATCCAACGGCCATGAGCGTCCCACTTATGACTATAAAAAGACGGGACTTTTACTATGCAGTCTTTTTGGCAAATCTTTCTCTTCTTCCAGTGAATATTTCAATCTCGACTCACTTGGCTCAGTACTCCCGGAGTTTCTTTCATCCGTGCATTTTTTCTTTTTTTCTCCGCTGTGACCTGCGAATTTAGGGGACGAGCAGACCGTGCTGTGTAATCTTCAGTCTTTTCTGAAAGAAACAAGTAAGTTTTCTGGATGACCTCTCATTTTTTTTGTGTTGTGAACCCTTTGTTAGTTTTGATACTACTAGGGAGTGACTTATGGTTTGTCGGATTTCGTTAGGGCATTTTAGAACCCACCTACTTAGTTTTCTCAGAATCCCTGAGTAGTTTTTAGAGTTTTAGCTATAGACTGGCTTCCCATTCCTTTTTGTTTTCCGGAAGTCTAGGATGTCTAACGACAGTTCTCCTCTTG
This sequence comes from Zanthoxylum bungeanum, assembly GCA_019454045.1. Taxonomy (NCBI): domain Eukaryota; kingdom Viridiplantae; phylum Streptophyta; class Magnoliopsida; order Sapindales; family Rutaceae; genus Zanthoxylum; species Zanthoxylum bungeanum. Next base: position 89,834 of record SKCR01042030.1, on the reverse strand, counting down.
AAAACCCTGCTAAACCTTTGGCCCCTATTGCTGAAGAGCTTTCCTCTGGCTCGGGAGCACCCAGCGTGGAAGACCTTGATACTATCCCCACTCTTTCTGAGATCGAACAAGACTCTTACCATCAAAGGGTTCCTCGGAAGGATCCAGAGCCCGGTGACTTTGACGGCTCGGCTTTAGATATGGTTCGGTCTTATAAGATAACCGAGGATGATCTGGCATTGCTTCGGCAACGATATGACATCCCGATAGACATTGCTCTTGAGGTCCCTCTTCTATGTGATCGTGCCAGTCAGCCTGACGAGGGTTCCGTGGCCCTTCTTCCAGCTTTTTTCGAATGCGGGCTCCGGTTGCCAATTCAACCCTATTTTGCCTGGATGCTGGCCGAGATGGAGATCGCCCCCTGTCAACTGAGTCTAAACAGTTGGAGGATTTTGATCGGGTTGTATGTAGCTTGGCATCGGGCGGGGCTTGGCGAACCTTCTTTTGAAGAGGTGAAGAGGTTATATCGGTTGAAGGCCAACCCAAAGACTCACCACGGTTGGTACTACCTTTCTGCTTATGATAGTTCGTCAAACGTCGTCCAAAAACTCCCTGACTCCAATAAGAATTTCAAAGATCTCTGGTTCTGGGCCACTGGAGATTGGGGACGAACCCTGAGGTCGGATGAAGGAGAGATCTTGGTACCGGATATATTTAGGGCGGGAGGTTAGGAGATTTAACCTTTAGCTTTTCTTCCCTTAGTTTTTTTTTTTTTTTTTTTATGTTGGGATTCTTACCCCTTTTCTTCTATTCCTCCTAGCCTGTTGGAGGGATGCTCCCAAAGTTTCCCATCAGGTCCGGAAGCGGGTATTCTGGGCTCGGCGGTATGCCGCTCATTGGAGGGAGTTGGTGAATGATGCGGCATTTTTTGAGTCGGGACTTGTTCGGACCGTTCCTCCTAAAGTCTCGGGTCGGATAGGTAGATGCTTGTTGATTTTCTAACCAACTCCCCTTTTGATGTTGTCTTTCTCCTTCTCTCTTTTTTTGTATGCTTTTGGTCCTGAACCTTTTTTTTTTGTCTTTGCTTTTTTGTAGGTATGTCGAAGAGACCAAAGTACCTCGAGCGGTTCACCGGTGCCGCGAAGAAAGCTAGCCCAGGTGGAGCTGGTACTTCTCGGAAACGACCTGAATCTTCCGAGGATAGAAATGTGGTCGTGGAGGTAGAACGACCGAGCTCTCAGGGTCTATCTCCATCTCCTCGGGTGCCCACAATGGGTGTCACCCGTCCTGCTAGCCCTCCCAGACCTTCCAGGAAGAGGAAACGTCGGTTTGGAGCTGTGGATACCCAATTGAGGCGGGAATTTGAGGAGGATGAGGCTCCGAGCAGAGAGACCCCAGTTCGGCAAGAGGGTCCTTCTAAGAAATTGAAGGGTACTGTGGTTCTCGGAGTTGATGACATTGGGAAGAATATCAGGGAGGCTACTTCCCACTTGGTACCGGCTTTCAATGAGCTGGCCGAGGCTGTACCTCCTGAGAAGATTCCGAGGTTTGAGGACCTTTCACCCGAGGAGGTGGTCGCAAAGTTGTGCTCCCAGTTGGCTCATGTTATTTCTTTTTTCTTCTCTTCTACATCCGAGGTGTCTTTCAGACTTAGTTTGAAACTGACTTCTTTTTTCTTCTCGGCAGGTGTGGAAGCTGATTTCGGTCGAGGTCCACAATCGAGATTATCTATTTGTAGGGCGCGAGCGAATCCTGTAAAACAAGTAAAGCGAATAAGGAGCTTACTGCCCACCAGTGTGGTGGAGACCGCAGGCACTCCGACGCTCAAGTTAGCCTAAGCACTGATCTGTATAAAGTAAATAGATTAAGGCTTTTATGTACCTCAACCTTCGGTTGTATGCCGTGAGGGCGGTGTGAATTAGTTTTGCCTTGGTAATAGGGGTAGTTTGATTCAAGCCATCCCTGTTTGTTGCCTTTCTTTCTTCTTTTATAGGTCTCTTGGTATCAAGTCCCTCATCTGCCCGTTGAAGTCGTTATTAATTAGGGTTTAATTCAGATGTTTCATGTTCGATAACTGACGATCTTGTCTTCCCTTCGAAACCGTCGACTTCATGGTGGTATTCATGAATTCGGATTCCCTCTTGACTTTTGTAACTGGTATCTATTGGTCTTCTTTATGTTCAACAGGCCTGGACTCTTGTGTGACTTCTTCGTATGTGGGCCCAGTCTGCAGATGGGCTTCTAGTCTCGCGATGTAATGTCGTTTTTGCCCCTGGGGTCAATTTTGGCCCAAACAGTTTGTCTCATACTCTCTAAGTCTGATAATCCTAGGCTTGGAGAGTACCTTTCGCATATACCGAATGAATCAAAAAGTCTTCCTTGCTTTTGTTTATAGCCTGTAAGGGAGTGTCCTATGCGGACCGAACCAGATTGCTTTTAGAAAGAATCTCACTCGGCATGTCGTATGGATCCAGTGGATGGCTCTGGACGTCCGAACCAGGTAGTGGTTCAGGAATGAGTTCGCTTGAATGTCGCATAGTGCGAATGAACATTATTAAGCATGTTGCACAGATAGTGAGAGTCCATATATAGCCATTGATATGTCGTGTAAATTGGGAATACTCTTTGCCCAGACATGGTCCATGGGAAGCCCCTGGATGAATTCATCTAACACTGTCGTATGGGAAGAGTGAATATCATAACTCTGATTTGACTCGACATGAGTCATCTAGGGGGTGTCCCCTGTCGACTGAACCAGGTGGTGGTTCAGAAGTGTTTTCACTCGACACTGTCGTATGGGATGAGTGAATACCATAACACTGATCTGAATCGACCTGAGTCATCTGGGGGATGTCCCATGTCGACTGAACCGTGAGGTGGTTCAGGAGTGATTTCACTCGACATTGTCGTATGGGACGAGTGAATACCATAACTCTGATCTGACTCGACATGAGTCATCTGGGGGATGTCCCCTGTCGACTGAACCATGAGGTGGTTCAGGAGTGAATTCATCCGACACTGTCGTATGGGACGAGTGAATACCATAACTCTGATCTGACTCGACATGAGTCATCTAGGGGATGTCCCATGTCGACTGAACCGTGAGGTGGTTCATGAGTGATTTCACTCGACACTGTCGTATGGGACGAGTGAATACCATAACTCTGATCTGACTCGACATGAGTCATCTGGGGGATATCCCATGTTGACTGAACCATGAGGTGGTTCAGGAGTGAATTCATCTGACACTGTCGTATGGGACGAGTGAATACCATAACTCTGATCTGACTCGACATGTGTCATCTGGGGGATGTCCCCTGTCGACTGAACCATGAGGTGGTTCAGGAGTGATTTCACTCGACATTGTCGTATGGGATGAGTGAATACCATAACTCTGATCTGACTCGACATGAGTCATCTAGGGGATGTCCCATGTCGACTGAACCGTGAGGTGGTTCAGGAGTGATTTCACTCGACACTGTCGTATGGGACGAGTGAATACCTTAACTCTGATCTGACTCGACATGAGTCATCTAGGGGATGTCCCCTGTCGACTGAACCGTGAGGTGGTTCAGGAGTGATTTCACTCGACACTGTCGTATGGGATGAGTGAATATCATAACCCTGATTTGACTCGACATGAGTCATCTAGGGGGTGTCCCCTGTCGACTGAACCGGGAGGTGGTTCAGGAGTGATTTCACTCGACACTGTCGTATGGGATGAGTGAATACCGTAACTCTGATCTGACTCGACATGAGTCATCTGGGGGATGTCCCCTGTCGACTGAACCGTGAGGTGGTTCATGAGTGATTTCACTTGACACTGTCGTATGGGACGAGTGAATACCATAACTCTGATCTGACTCGACATGAGTCATCTGGGGGATGTCCCCTATCGACTGAACCGTGAGGTGGTTCAGGAGTGATTTCACTCGACACTGTCGTATGGGACGAGTGAATACCATAACACTGATCTGACTCGACATGAGTCATCTGGGGGATGTCCCTTGTCGACTGAACCGTGAGGTGGTTCATGAGTGATTTCACTCGACACTGTCGTATGAGACGAGTGAATACCATAACTCTGATCTGACTCGACATGAGTCATCTGGGGGATGTCCCATGTCGACTGAACCATGAGGTGGTTCAGGAATGAATTCATCCGACACTATCGTATGGGAAGAGTGAATATCATAACTTTGATTTGACTCGACATGAGTCATCTAGGGGGTGTCCCTTGTCGACTGAACCGGGAGGTGGTTCAGGAATGAATTCATCCGACACTGTCGTATGGGAAGAGTGAATAGCATAAATCTGATTTGACTCGACATGAGTCATCTAGGGGGTGTCCCATGTCGACTAAACGGGAGGTGGTTCAGAAGTGTTTTCACTAGACACTTTCGTATGGGATGAGTGAATACCATAACACTGATCTGACTCGACATGAGTCTTCTGGGGATGTTCCCTGGTCGACGTTCTTTACACTTTTAACTTTTTGACCTAGTTTGTCTCTGTTATTAATTGCAAACCCTAGCGCGGATTACAAGGAGTTTCTGGCGGGAATTTTGGCGCCAAATCGAGTAGGCGAGCATAAAAGGGCTATGGGTGTTTCATTTTTTCTCATTTGGAAGTCGAGTAAGGAAAGCTCTCAAGTGTTTCTCAAGGTATTCTTCATTAACTTCCTCTTGTTCTCCAATTTCTTTAAGCATTCATAGCAATAATTCAAGCTGTTCTTAGGTAGATTTGGTTGTTTGATCTTTGGGTTAGTGTGATTAGTTTAAGAATTGTGTTTGTGGGTTTTGATCTCTAAGAGGTAGCTTACTAGTGAGTTTAATTGTTTATATGCTTGTTGTTTGGAGAATGTCGAGTGGAGAATCTTTAGGCAGCTTAGGCGCCAAGATAGATAGTTATGTCGAATCATTAAGTGAGACCGAAGAAGATGTAGCGTACAAAGACTGGTCGTACGAGAAATTGATTGAGAGTGGAGTAGTTACCCTGGCCATGTCTCCTCGGGAGACTCCTACCGAGGCTATACCAATAAGATCTATACCTGCAATTGAGGAGCCTAGTGAATTTCCTTGCACCAGTGAGCCCACCAACTTACTGTCCAGAAATCCTGCTAGTCGTATGACCGGGAAAATGTTGAGGGAACTCAGCTGTATGTATAGATTTCCTGATTCTCTAGAACTCCGGGTACCTTCGTCGACTGAAAGAATTGATTACAAGGTCCCGGGGTGGATGGGTTTTTACATTCGTCCGTTTCAGGTGGGATTGAGGTTTCCTATCCCGAGACTGGTCTGGGAAGTGTTAAACCACTTTGAAATTGCTCCGTCTCAATTGATGCCAAACGCGTGGAGGATCCTTCTGTCGATTGAGTTTTTATCCTTCGAGTTGGGTGTACTCTTCGAGGTAAATGATGTTCTAGAGACATATTATTTAAAGGAGCACTTAAAGGAGAAAGATAGATATATTATGATCCTTCGACAAAGAAAGAAGCATCTAGTTAATGGATTGCCGACTAATGATAGGGGAAATTGGCAGTTCTTCGCAAATGGTGAGGGTATATTTGGTTTGACTGAGGCTGGTCGAATCCCAGAGTTTTGGTGTTTGTCGAGTGAGTGACGTTCTTTTCTAAGTTATAAGTTATAACTGTGTTTTGTGTTTTTCGAATAACCGAGGGTTTGTCGTTGCAGATCCTCTCCAAAAAAAATCGTTCATCTCAACTGTACGTTCCACCTCAAACGTTGAGGCAATTCTATCTCTTTCGGACGAGTAAGGAATTGTAAGGCCATCTTAGCGGAGAAGAGATTAAGGGCGACTCCATTGTGGAAGGAAATTTATCAGCATGAAGGTAAAGTTCTGGCCCTCTCTAACGACGTTTTGGCTGTGATAAACTGTAGATGGTCGATTCAAAATTTGTATGGGGTGAATAAAAAATATCGAGAGCCCTTAAAAATTGAGGAATTTTCATGCGCAGAGGAGATGATGTCTGGTCCATTCACAGTAGCTTCACTCGACGAAATGAAGAGTCGAAAAAAGTCAAGGAAACTGAAGAAGAGAGAGTTAGAGGTTGAAAGAGAAGCTAGCACCCAACTTCGGGAGGTGGTTTCAAGTGGGGTGTCGCAGAAAAAGGGAAGTCGACAGAGATTATTTCAACTGGGAAGAAAAGGAAGTCTGTCGCCGAGGTGGAAATTGAAGAGGAGTCTGACACCCTTATTTTGAAAGTTCCAAAAGAGTCGACTGTAATTTCAGACCCTTCAAGCATCGACTCATTCGTTGAGAGACTTCTACTCCATGGGGATGAAGTGAGATTGGCACAAATTGGGCCGGCGGAGGCCATGAAAAAAGCTATCGCTCTAAACTATCAAGTGAATATCATCATCACTTCTGGTTTTTTTTTTTTTAAATAATATTATGTGTCGAATGATGTTCTGATTTGAATGTCATAGGCTCTGGAATGTAGCTTGTTCTTGTGGAAGAATGCTGAGTCCAACCAGAGGAGGGTCAAGGAGCTAGAGAAGACTTTATCAGTAGTTAAGAAGGAGTCGTCTGTATTGAAGTCTGGACTGCTTGCTTCGCTGAGAAAGGAAAAAGTTCTTGAGAGGGAGCTGAAGGAAGTGAAGGCTACCTTGAAGTTGGAAAAGGAAACTGCCGAAGTAACAATTGAAGGTTACAATGCGGGTTTCGAAAATTTGAAGAAGGAGAACGAGCCGCTATTGGACCAAATGGAGGATATCGCCATTGATTCTATGATGAAGAATAGATACGAGTTGATGAAAGAATTTATTGCCGGAAAGCATGTTGAATGGAAGCCTGAGAAATAGATTAGTGAATATGAGAGGCGCGCCGCTGGTATCTCTTCGTCGACAGAAGAAGATGATGTAGAAATAGGAACAGAGGTAGAGATGAGAAAGGAGGAGGCTGAGCCAGATCCAACCAATGTAGAAGCGACGGTGGAGGTCGAGAAGGATATTGAAGAAGAAGACGTAAATGTCGCACAAGCCGTTGTCCATTCCGAACCGGTGAATGTGGAGAGTGAAGGAGACGTTCCTGCTAGCCTCCCAACAACGACCGATGCAGACCGAGCTAGTCTTTGAAGTCGAATTGTATAGGAATTAACTTGAACTTCTTTGATAAGCTTGTATTTAGATTTGGTAGGATGGCACAAAGTGGTATTTTGAACCATTGGCATTATGTATATTGAAATGACGAATGGTTTGTTTATTTTGAATGTGAAGAATGGAGCGAGAGTCCATTAGACAATTTTATTGCAATTTGTCGAACAACTTCTACAAATGTCTTTCTCTACTAAAAGTATGATAACTCTAAAAAAGTAGATTGGTAAATAATTAATCGTCAAAACATAAATGTTACCGGATATATTTTTTAAGGTGCACCGCATTCCAGCTGTTGCGGATAGGATTCCCCTCCACGGTCTCTAACTTGTAGGCTCTTTTCCCAAAAACCCCAGCTATAAGATAAGGGCCTTCCCAATTAAGGCCCAACTTCCCATCTCCACATTCTTTCGTGTTCTGGAACACTTTCCCTATAACCCAATCACCAGTGCGGAAAGTCATGGTCCTGACGTTTTTGTCGAAATGCTTGGCCATCCTTTGTTGATAAGTGGCCAGTCGGATGAAAGCTGTATTCCTAGTCTCATCAATCGTGTCGAGATTGAATTTTGTCAGTTGTCAGTTGCTTTCTTCGTCGAGCCACTGGCATCGCGGAGAAGGGATGACTTCTTCGGATGGAATTACTGCTTCCGTCCCAAATGCCAATGAGAATGGAGTTTCGCCAGTTGAAGATCTCACGGTTGTCCGGTACGACCACATGACTCCAGGTAATTCTTCCGCCCAGGCGCCCTTCGCTTTCTCCAACCTCTTTTTCATAGTGTTCAAGATCGTCTTATTGGACGATTCTGCTTGTCCGTTCGCTTGTGGAAAGCGTGGCGTCGAGAAGTTCAGTTTGATGCCCCAGTTCCTGCAGAAATTGTGAAAGTGACGACTGATGAATTGTGATCCATTGTCGGTCATAATTTCTCTTGGAATGCCGAACCGACATATGATATTCTTCCATACGAACGTTTGAGCCTCCTTGTCGCGTATTCTGGCAAATGCTTCAGCTTCTATCCACTTCAAATAATAATCAGTCATTACGAGCATGTAGACTCGTTGGTCTGATGCGACCAGAAGTTTTCCAACAATATCCATGCTCCATTTCATGAACGGCCATGGAGATAAGATTGGGTTCAGCTTTTCTGGTGGTAGATGAGGAACCGGTGCGAATCTCTGGCACCTATCGCATTTCTTTGTGAATTCAGCGGAGTCTAGTCTCATTGTCGGCCAGTAATACCCTGTCGAATGGGCTCGGAGAGCCAAGCTTCTGCCACCTGAGTGGTTCTCATATTCCCCTTCATGCAGTTCAGACAACACATGATGGGCTTCGTCGTGTGTCAAGCATTTCAAGTATGGTCCCGAGAATGATCTCCTTAACAGTTGGCCTTCGAATACCACGAACCTTGCGGAATGCCTCTGTATCTTCCTTGCTAGCACTTTATCTTCTGGAAGCAGGCCTTTTTGCAAATATTCGATGATCGGTGTCATCCAACTGTCGACTAAACTGATGGCGGCCACATCTATCTCTTCCTTCCAGATTGCTGGCCAGTTCAGATATACTATAGGTATTGCTCGTGGTTTGTCACTTTCCAGAGTCGATCCGAGGGTCACCAATGCATCTGCTCGGGAATTTTTGCTTCTTGGGATCTGGGTTATGGAGAATTTTTCGAACGCTGTCCGTATATCATTTACCTTCTGTAAGTAAGAAGCCATTGCCTGACCCCTAGCATGATAAGATCCCTCGATTTGGTTGACAATCAACTGAGAGTCTGACGTCACTTCTATCTCCTTTGCTCCCAGTTCCTTGGCCAATAATAATCCTGCGATCAACGCTTCGTACTCGGCCTCATTGTTGGTTACTCTGAAACCGCATTTGACTGCCTGCTGCAGAACGTCGCCCGATGGGGTAGTGATTACCATACCAAGTCCACATCCTTTTTTGTTACTTGAACCATCAACCGCCAACTTCCAAGGACTTGTCGGCTGGATGGAATTGATTTCATCTTCGGCTGCTGCCATCATTCCGGGAGCAAAGTCGGCCACAAAATCGGCCAAGGCTTGCGATTTGATAGCCGTCCTGGGTTGAAAATCTATGTCGTGCTCCCCTAACTCAATTGCCCACTTCATCAATCTCCCAGATAACTCAGGTTTATGAAGAATGCTCCTCAGAGGATACGTCGTGTACACTGTGATCGCATGACCTTGGAAATAGGGTCTGAGTTTCCTTGTGGCCGTGACAAGTGCGTAGACCAACTTCTGCATTAGCGGGTAGCGCGTCTCTGCCTCCAACAATGCTCTACTTACATAGTAGACTGGCTGTTGACTCCCTGATTCTTCTCTTACTAAGACTCCACTAACCGCGTGCTCCGAGACTCCCAAATAAAGGTAGAGCCTCTCACAGTCAAGTGGTTTTGATAACAGGGGCGGTGAAGTTAAATATTGTTTGAGTTGCTTCAGAGCTTCCTCACAAGCAGGAGTCCATTCGAATTTACTTGTTTTTTTTAAAACTGAGAAGAATAAAAAGCTCTTATCGGTGGATTTAGAGATGAACATGTTTAATGTCGCGATCCTCCCAGTCAGTCGCATGACATCCTTCGGGCTGGAAGGGGATGGGATGTCGAGGATTGACCTAATCTGGTCTGGATTTGCTTCAATGCCTCGTCGAGTGACTATGTATCCCAAGAATTTTCTTGAAGCGACACCAAACGCACACTTAGTAGGATTCAATTTAATTCCGTACATGTTCATGATGTCGAAGGCTTCTTCCAAATGGTTGAGATGTTGTTCTGATTCGATGAATTTTACCAACATGTCGTCATTATAGACTTCCATTGTTATCCCAATTTTTCGGTCGAACATCCTATTGACTATTCGCTGGTATGTTGCTCTTGCGTTCTTTAAGCCAAACGGCATGACTTTGTAACAGAATATTCCTCGACTTGTAACAAAAGTTGTTTTCTCTTGATCTTGAGGACGCATGAGGATCTGATTGTAGCCCGAATACGCATCCATGAAGCTTAATAACTCGTGCCCTACGGTCGCATCCACCATCGAATCAATATGTGGTAAAGGAAACAAATCATTTGGACAGGCTTTGTTCAAATCTGTGAAGTCGATGCACACTCTCCACTTCCCATTCTTCTTTTTCACTACTACAATATTGGCAAGCCACTCAGGAAACTGCACTTCTCTAATCGCTCCGTTCTGTAGTAACTTTTGCATCTCTTCGTCAATGATCCGGTTTCTTTCTGGGGCGAACTTCCTTCTTTTCTGTCTGACAGGGGTGTGGTCTGGATCCACATGTAGTTCGTGAGTGATGAGCTCCGGGTCAATCCCAATCATATCTTTATGTGACCACGCGAAGGTGTCGTGTCGTCTTTTCAAGAATTCTATCAGGTCGGCTCGCATTTTTGGACCTAGACCCGCTCCAACTAAAGCCTTGTGATCTGTCAATTGTGGATGAATCTGGACCTCGTCGAGCTTCTCAATATTCGGTAGAGTAGGCTCTGATGCGCAAGGCCTATATGGTAATTGCTATGCCGGATCAGCTTTAGCCTTCAAGGTCGTTTGGTAGCAACTTCTTGACGCCAGGGGAATCAGATTGTAGGCCGAAGGGCTGTCCAATACCAGGAAATTAGTCATTTTATTAACACCTGCAACATAAACTGGGAGTCGTATTTCCCCCATAGTGAACTTTTGTTCTCCGCTAAAACCGATTAATATCGTCGTTCGCCTATTGATGTTATCCAACTCCGTACCCATGTCAGTTAGAACACTGACGAAGATTATATTAGCTGAGGAGCCAGTGTCGACCAACACACGTTTGATCATGAAGTTCGCCACTTGTAGGGAAATGACCAGAGCGTCATGGTGAGGATTTATATCGTGCGAATCCCCATCGTCCGGAAACCCAATTACCAAACCTGTGGTAATTCCCTGTACAGACATCAAGGTGTGCGAAGCGTTGGTGGCCAATGTCCTTGAATACCTTTTAGCTGCAGAATAGGTAGCTCCACTAACTCCTGATCCTCCCGAAATAACATTGACAGTGTTATCAATCGGGGGTGGCAGTGTTGGAATTTCTCCTTGTCTGTCTCTTTCATCCATTCGTGTTAATGTTGTCTTCCCCTTGTCCGTAAGCAAATCTTTCAAGAACCCTTTGTTCAGCAGTTCCAAAACTTCTAATCTCAAGGCAACACATTCCGCCGTCGTGTGACCGTAGTCCCTGTGGAACTCACACCATTTCCTAGTGTCATTTTTGGATGAACTATCCCTAGACCGTGGAGGCCACTTCACTTCATTCCCCAATTTCTTCAACACCGAAACCAATTCTCTTGGAGAGATCATGAAGTTGTAGTCCGAAAGTCGAGGCTTGCTTGCCGGTAGTTCCTCCCTGTTTTTATATGGCCTTGGTCGTCTGTCCACATTCTTGTAGAAGGGTCGACGTTCGCCCTTATTTTGGTTCCTCCCTTCGGTTCGGGGGGGGAGGTCCATTTTGTGTCGCCTGGAAGCAACTGGCATTCGGTTCACTTGTGCATTTGTTTCATCCACTCTTCTCTTATTTCTTTTATCCTCTTCCCACCTTATCTCTACCTGGGCTCGTGCCATGACCTGGTCCATTGTGTAGCACCTGAATTTCGTCAATTTCTTGTAGAGCCCGCTATCATAAAGAAGTCCATTCCTGAAGGCTTCGATTGCTGTAGGCTGATGGAGGTCCGAGATGGTTATTCTCTCACGGTTGAACCGAGACACGTAGCTCCATAATGTTTCCCCTCTTCTCTGCTGTACGGAGTTAAGGTCGTCGGTTGTCCTTTCCAACTTGCACGAACTTGCAAAGTGATGTACGAACTTGTCCGCCAGTTCTTGGTAGGATTTGATTGACCTGTATGGAGGATTAATGAACCATGTCAAGGCCGGTCCCGCCAGAGTTTCCCCAAAGCATCTGCACATTCCAGCCTCCCACTGGCTCGGAGACAAGCCGGTCGAAATCATCTTGAATTTATAATGTATGACGTGGTCGTCTGGATCTGTGGTCCCATCATATAGCTTCATTTCAGGTGGGTTGAATTTCTGTGGCAACTCGACTACTACAATTGATTCCTGGAAAGGGGTATCTGAAATTGCTCCGGCCCTGCTTTTCCTGATCGGGAGTTTTACTCATAGTAGTCGTGACATAATTGCTTCTTTGAATTCTACCATTTCTCTCCTGATAGAACTGGCCGTTAGATGGGTCTGATCAACAAGAGGGTCTGAGTGTAGTGTAGCTGGAGGATGATTGCTGTTTGGTTCGTCTGATATGGGTGGAACAGTTAGATTGCTTCTGTTACCTCCATCGCTGGTTTGGCCTTGAGGATTATGCAGTGGGTCGGATGATATGTGATCTAACTTTTGCTGTAAACTTTCGTCGGTATTTCGCATCGTGAGATTTTCTTCTTCCAGGTTTGTGAGTCGTTCTTGGAGCATGGCAATTTGTGCCGCTAGTGGATCTGGGATCTGTTCGTCAAAGCCACATAACCCTCACTCAAACAATCACAAGCCACGATAAACCCTAATATACTCTTATCTTCCTCACGCATAAAGGCCTTCATCAGCCCCTACCTTTTCAGGCCACAGCCAGAAAATCAACGTAAAACACTCAGCCACTCAGGCTACGCCTAACGCACCACTCATAGCCTCACTTCTTCACAAACCGATCAGCCCTACACGTCCATAAGCTTCACAAATCTGCCCATGCCACACAGCCCTTCAACGCCATAAACACAACATAATTAACAAAATGCCTCACCTTCGCCCCTTCAACACACTGCCCCCACTTCGTCAGCCACACAACAGCCCTTTTCAAACGCACTCAGCCCCTCTCGCCACAAGCCACATCACAGCACCATATAACTCTCCACCCATTCTGCCACACAGCCCTTCAACACACTGCCCCAACTTCGTCAGCCACACAACAGCCCTTTTCAAACTTCGTCAGCCACACAACAGCCCTTTTCAAATGCACTCAGCCCCTCTCGCCACAAGCCACATCACAGCACCATATAACTCTCCACCCATTCTGCCACACAGCCCCTTTCACATTGAACCCACAAACTGAACTGCCACATACAAAGCCCTTACACACATGAGCCTCACGCCCACTGCGCATTGATCACTTTTCACGCCCTTCAAAAACCAAAGCTACACTCACCTTCACAAACCGATCAGCCCTACACTTCCATAAGCTTCACAAATCTGCCCATGCCACACAGCCCTTAAACGCCACAAACAGCCGGAAAATTAGCCCTTAAACAGACACAAAACCAGTGAACAAATCACCCCAAAACAGTGAGTAAACCGAGAGTGAACCAATCCTTGGAATATCCCGTGAAAATAATCCAAAACAGTCCCCTATACACCTGAAACAGTGACCAATAATACGGCAGTGAAACCGCGAGGAAACAGCAGCAAAACGGAGTCAAAAAAGTAGCTTGAGCAGTGAAACAACGAGGTAAAACGCAGACCAGTGAACCAAAAAGTTACGGTGTGATAGCCCTTCCGACGGCCGTGAAACGCGAGTTCGAAAGTCGACATAAAAGGTTAGACCTGAGGGTATTTTCCACATTCGTTTTTCTGTTTTATTTGTATTATTTATTGAGTATTGCTTGCATGATTGTTATGTTGAAATGCATGTTGTGGCACTTGAGTAGATAAATATGCATGGATGATGAGATATTGTATGTTGTGGCTTTGGAATAAAATGAAAGATGTGTCAACTCTCGCGGTATATCGGATGGAAACCCGGACATAAATTTCATAGCCGATTCCGAATGGACAGTAGTATGATCTGTACTCGGGATACAACTCCACGTACCGCTTGAGTAAACGGCACCCTCTTTTGTTTTATGTTGCTTTGGTTTATTTATTTTTCGTCATTTGAATTATGCATGTTACTTGTTTATGCATGATACAATCGAGCGCATGGGCTTAGTAAGTGCGATGAAAGGTCCTCTATTTAGATGGGTTAAAATCCTTTACCACGATGCTTTACCGTGCCGGTTGATGTGTGTTCGGTTGAATGCAAGATATGTTCAATCGGGCATACTAAGTTTGATATTATTGTTTTTAATTCTTTGTATGCATGATGCAATCGAGCGCATGGGCTTAGTAAGTGCGATGAAAGGTCCCCTATTTGGAGGGTTAAAACCCTTTACCACAATGCTTTGCCGCGCCGGTTGATGTGTGTTCGGTTGAATGCAAGATATGTTCAATCGGACATCCTAAGTTTGATATTATTGTTTTTTAATTCTTTGTATGCATGATGCAATCGAGTGCATGGGCTTAGTAAGTGCGATGAAAGGTCCCTTATTTGGAGGGGTTAAAATCCTTTACCACGATGCTTTGCCGCACCGGTTGATGTGTGTTCGGTTGAATGCAAGATATGTTCAATCGGACATACTAAATTTCATATAGTCATTTTTATCTTTGAACGCATCATAATGAAAAGCGTGTTTATTCCATTGGTTGCATCATTTACCTTAGTCTTGGCTTAACGTATTACAATTCATATATCCATGTCATGATAGCATTTGAGTATTATTTCTTGTGGTATATCGGATGGAAACCCAGACATAAATTCCGTAGCCGATTCTGAATGGACGGTAGTGCGGTCTTTACTTGGGATACAATTCCACGTATCACTTGGAAAAGTGCTCACATGTGTGCTTGTGTGGTTAATGTGTGTGCTTGTGTTTTCGTGAATAAAATATGCCAATGAAGTTGTATGTTCGTTGCTACTTTGATGTACTTTCAAGCATGCAATCTTAGATGTGAAATATATGTAAATTTAGGTGTAAGTTTTATTTTGTACATGTGAATTTAGAATCACGAAACTCTCGGAAATAAGTGTTACTTAAGCTTGATTAAATTATTACGTAAATCCTTTCATTACAAGTGACATAAGTAAGGGACCATTCTGAACCCAACGGTTTGAGGTCTTCCCTTGCGAGGGGTGAGTGCGGCCTTAAATCTCATTTTCCCGGTTCACACCGGGTGGCGACTCCATTATTCTCCGGCTTGGAGTCGCCAGAAGCAGCAACAGTACAATGTCAGCAGTCTTCATGAATGAATCACATGGGCGAGGCCCATATCGGTATCGGTCTGGGGGTGAGGCCCACGTCAGTATCAGTCTGGGGGCGAGGCCCATATCAGTATCAGTCGGGAGTGAGGCCCACATCAGTAACAGTTTGGGGCGAGGATATTAGTATCAGTCTGGGGGCGAGGCCCATATCAGTATCAGTCTGGGGGCGAGGCCCATATCAGTATCAGTCGGGGGTGAGGCCCACATCAGTAACAGTTTGGGGCAAGGCCCATATCAGTAACAGTTTGGGGCAAGGCCCATATCAGTATCATTCTGGGGGCGAGGCCCATATCAGTATCAGTTTGGGGCGAGGCCCATATCAGTATCAGTCTGGGGGCGATGCCCATATCAGTATCAGTCTGGGGGCGAGGCCCATATCAGTATCAGTTTGGGGCGAGGCCCATGTCAGTATCAGTTGGGGGCGAGGCCCACATCAGTATCAGTTAGGGCGAGGCCCATATCAGTATCAGTCTGGGGGCGAGGCCCATATCAGTATTAATTGGGGGCGAGGCCCACATAAGTATCAGTTGGGGCGAGGCCCATATCAGTACCAGTCTAGGGGCGAGACCCATATAAGTATCAGTTGGGGGCGAGGCCCACATCAGTATCAGTCTGGGGGCGATGCCCATATCAGTATCAGTTGGGGGCGAGGTCCACATCGGTATCAGTAGGGGCGAGGCCCATATCAGTATCAGTCTGAGGGCGAGGCCCATATCAGCATGAGTTGGGGGCGAGGCCCACATCAGTATCAGCTGGGGGCGAGGCCCATATCAGTATCAGTTTGGGGCGAGGCCCATGTCAGTGTCAGTTTAGGGGCGAGGCCCACATCGGTATCGGTTTAGGGGCGAGGTCCACATCAGCATCATGCATCCATGCATACATGCATACATATCACATACATATAATTTTTATTTTTGTTCACAGGGTTGTAGCGGTAAAGACCCTCTCATCAAGCAACAAATGCCGAAAATGGCGTTCCAAAATGGAGCACACACAACATATGCCGAAAATGGCGTTCCAAAATGGAGCACACGCAACATGTGCCGAAAATGGCGTTCCAAAATGGAGCACACACAGCAAATGACGAAAATGGCGTTCCAAAATGGAGCACACGTAACAAGATGCCGAAAATGGCGTTCCAAAATGGAACACACACAACAGATGCCGAAAATGGCGTTCCAAAATGGAGCACACATAGCAAATACCGAAAATGGCGTTCCAAAATGGAGCACAGGTAACAGATGCCGAAAATGGCGTTCCAAAATGGAACACACACAACAGATGCCGAAAATGGCACTCCAAAAATGGAGCACGGTTCGGGAATGAACCAGGGGTCGCAGCACCTCACCACCAAATCAACTCAACTCAACACATGGCAAGTCAAGCGGCAGCTGGCGAGCCAGGTAAGTGAAAATGCATTGCATAACTTTGATAGGATTGTCACTGTTACACGTTACACAAGTCCCATCAAAGTGGGGGAGACTGTAGGCACTGCATTTTTGCATATAAATCCCGATGATGAGTCTCATTTGGAGGCACTACCTTTTAAGTTGCGGAAGCCGCAAGAAACGGACGTCTGAAGGGAAAAGATGGAAATCGGTACTTTGTCGAATTTGACTCGCTTGTTTAGCTTCGGGCTCGCTGGTGGACCTCCGTTTTAAAGCACCTTTAGCCTAAAAAACCTGCAAACCTTTTAACCTTGGCCCAAAACCCTTGCCTCCCACCTAACCCCACATCCAAGCCCAATCTAAAAAATAATTAAACATTTAAAATAAATGTCACAAATTAAATAATTTATATTAAAGCTAATTGAAATTAAATTAAACCAATTAAATTAAATAACTAATTAAATTAAAAACTAATTAAACCAATTAAATTAAAAACCAATTAAAATCCAACACAAATTAAATACCAATTAAATTAAATCTAAATTAAGTTAAACCAATTAAAATAAATCTAAATTAAATTAAACTAATATTTAATTAAAATCTAATACCAAAATTAAATAAATCATTACCAAAATTAAAATAAATCACTTCCTAATTTAATAAATCACTCACCAATTTAAAATATTTACTCACCTAATTAACAAATTAAATGCCTAATTAACACCAATCAAATATTCAACCTTCCTACTTCACTAAAATTTGTCCCCCAATCAAATATATATTTTCCTTTTGTGACAGTAATTAGATATTACAAATCCTTATCCATGCAAACCCTAATGGACAACTATAAAACACACACTAAATCAACCCTAGGAGGACACTCACTCACGGCTCATTCAAAAACAAGACAAAAATTGCAACCTAATTCTCTAACACACGGCAGTGACCAAAGAAATAAACCCTCCTATTGCCGCATCATCCAAGCCTCACTGCTACGTTAACCTCTCACAGCCTTACTGCCGCATTAGCACTCACGTAAGACACCCACAGCCAATTCACGCCACAAGCATACATTGAGCAACTAATAATCGCCCAGCACCCACACATCCCTCATCTCTCTCGCATGCACATGTCAAAGCCACATAACCCTCACTTAAACAATCACAAGCCACGATAAACCTTAATATACTCTTATCTTCCTCACGCATAAAGGCCTTCATCAGCCCCTGCCTTTTCAGGCCACAGCCAGACAATCAACGTAAAGCACTCAGCCACTCAGGCTACGCCTAACGCACCACTCATAGCCTCACTCCTTCACAAACCGATCAGCCCTACACATCCATAAGCTTCACAAATCTGCCCATGCCACACAGCCCTTCAACGCCATAAACACAACACAATTAACAAACTGCCTCACCTTCGCCCCTTCAACACACTGCCCCCACCTCGTCAGCCACACAACAGCCCTTTTCAAACGCACTCAGCCCCTCTCGCCACAAGCCACATCACAGCACCATATAACTCTCCACCCATTCTGCCACACAGCCCTTCAACACACTGCCCCAACTTCGTCAGCCACACAACAGCCCTTTTCAAACTTCGTCAGCCATACAACAGCCTTTTTCAAACGCACTCAGCCCCTCTCGCCACAAGCCACATCACAGCACCAGATAACTCTCCACCCATTCTGCCACACAGCCCCTTTCACATTGAACCCACAAACTGAGCTGCCACATACAAAGCCCTTACACACATGAGCCTCACGCCCACTGCGCATTGATCACTTTTCACGCCCTTCAAAAACCAAAACTACACTCACCTTCACAAACCGATCAGCCCTACACTTCCATAAGCTTCACAAATCTGCCCATGCCACACAGCCCTTAAACGCCACAAACAGCCAGAAAATTAGCCCTTAAACAGACACAAAACCATTGAACAAATCACCCCAAAACAGTGAGTAAACCGAGAGTGAACCAATCCTTGGAATATCCCGTGAAAATAACCCAAAACAGTCCCCTATACACCTGAAACAGTGACCAATAATACGGCAGCGAAACCGCGAGGAAACAGCAGCAAAACGGAGTCAAAACAGTAGCTTGAGCAGCGAAACAATGAGGTAAAACGCAGACCAGTGAACCAAAAAGTTGCGGTGTGATAGCCCTTCCGACGGCCGTGAAACGCGAGTTCGAAAGTCGACATAAAAAGTTAGACCTGAGGGTATTTTCCACATTCGTTTTTCTGTTTTATTTGTATTATTTATTGAGTATTGCTTGCATGATTGTTATGTTGAAATGCATGTTGTGACCCTTGAGTAGATAAATATGCATGGATTATGAGATATTGTATGTTGTGGCTTTGGAATAAAATGAAAGATGTGTTAACTCTCACGGTATATCGGATGGAAACCCGGACATAAATTTCATAGCCGATTCCGAATGGACGGTAGTATGATTTGTACTCGGGATACAACTCCACGTACCGCTTGAGTAAACGGAACCCTCTTTTGTTTTATGTTGCTTTGGTTTATTTATTTTTCGTCATTTGAATTCTGCATGTTACTTGTTTATGCATGATACAATCGAGCGCGTGGGCTTAGTAAGTGCGATGAAAGGTCCCCTATTTAGAGGGGTTAAAATCCTTTACCACGATGCTTTACCGTGCCGGTTGATGTGTGTTCGGTTGAATGCAAGATATGTTCAATCGGGCATACTAAGTTTGATATTATTGTTTTTAATTCTTTGTATGCATGATGCAATCGAGCGCATGGGCTTAGTAAGTGCGATGAAAGTTCCCCTATTTGGAGGGTTAAAACCCTTTACCACAATGCTTTGCCGCGCCGGTTGATGTGTGTTCGGTTGAATGCAAGATATGTTCAATCGGACATCCTAAGTTTGATATTATTGTTTTTAATTCTTTGTATGCATGATGCAATCGAGTGCATGGGCTTAGTAAGTGCGATGAAAGGTCTCTTATTTGGAGGGGTTAAAATCTTTTACCACAATGCTTTGCCGGACCGGTTGATGTGTGTTCGGTTAAATGCAAGATATGTTCAATCGGACATACTAAATTTCATATAGTCATTTTTATCTTTGTACTCATCATAATGAAAAGCGTGTTTATTCCATTGGTTGCATCATTTACCTTAGTCTTGGCTTAACGTATTACAATTCATATATCCATGTCATGATAGCATTTGAGTATTATTTCTTGTGGTATATCGGATGGAAACCCAGACATAAATTCTGTAGCCGATTATGAATGGACGGTAGTGCGGTCTGTACTTGGGATACAATTCCACGTATCACTTGGAAAAGTGCTCACATGTGTGCTTGTGTGGTTAATGTGTGTGCTTGTGTTTTCGTGAATAAAATATGCCAATGAAGTTGTATGTTCGTTGCTACTTTGATGTACTTTCAAGCATGCAATCTTAGATGTGAAATATATGTAAATTTAGGTGTAAGTTTTATTTTGTACATATGAATTTAGAAGCACGAAACTCTCGGAAATAAGTGTTACTTAAGCTTGATTAAATTATTACGTAAATCCTTTCATTACAAGTGACATAAGTAAGGGACCATTCTGAACCCAACGGTTTGAGGTCTTCCCTTGCGAGGGGTGAGTGCGGCCTTAAATCTCATTTTCCCGGTTCACACCGGGTGGCGACTCCATTATTCTCCGGCTTGGAGTCGCCAGAAGCAACAACAGTACAATGTCAGCAGTCTTCAGGAATGAATCACATGGGCGAGGCCCATATCAGTATCGGTCTGGGGGCGAGGCCCACGTCAGTATCAGTCTGGGGGCGAGGCCCACGTCAGTATCAGTCGGGGGTGAGGCCCACATCAGTAACAGTTTGGGGCAAGGCCCATATCGGTATCAGTCTGGGGGCGAGGCCCATATCAGTATTAGTCTGGGGGCGAGGCCCATATCAGTATCAGTCGGGGGTGAGGCCCATATCAGTATCATTCTGGGGGCGAGGCCCATATCAGTATCAGTTTGGGGCGAGGCCCATATCAGTACCATTCTGAACCCAACGGTTTGAGGTCTTCCCTTGCGAGGGGTGAGTGCGGCCTTAAATCTCATTTTCCCGGTTCACACCGGGTGGCGACTCCATTATTCTCCGATTTAGTCCCCCGTGGCTACTCCGTACTCCCGACCGGGCCGCGAGCCCGGGACAGCATGCGTTGCCCAGTTCTTGTGTTCCCACACTGGGACGAGCCCGTGCCGAGGTTCGGGATAAGGAGCTCGAGTGGGAGGCCGAGAGGGACTCCATTCGTCTTGAAGGGGTCGGTGACTGTGCTAAAATCATACCAATGGTGCTGCCCGACCTGGATATGGGGCCAGTCCATGCAGCCATCCGTTTCTGTAAATGGGAAATATCTGAGGAGGAGTTCCAGAAGTGGCTCCCCCTTTCTTCCGAGGAGGTGATGGATCCCGATCCGATTTCCGTTGCCCCGGTCTCCCAAGTTTCCCAAGAAAGCCGACCTGAGGTTCCTGCTCCTGGCGAGGACTACCCTGAGATTCCACATCTTATCCTTGAAGTGGGGGTCTCTCATGTTGCCGAGGCTGAAGCTGCTGTTCCCCCTTTTGAGTCCGAACCGATCCTCCATCGTCTGAGCCAGCTGAGGAAGAACTCTCTACCCCTGCGCGGGCTGATTTAAAAAAAATGGTTAACCCGGACGTGGCCCTGTGTACACTTGTTTTTTTTTTTTTTTTTGTAATAATACTTCATATCTTTTTTTTTGAATATATATATATATATATATATATATATATGATTTCTTTCTTTCTTTTTTTTTTTTATTTCGTTCTTCATGTTTCCCTTCGAACTTTTGAGACCTCTCCATGAGGATAATATGAGATTGAGGGACGTAATCCGACCCCGAGTCGCAAGAAACACTTGGCTCCGGTGGAATCGGTGGGACATAACCCGACCCCGATCTGAGGGAAGCACTAGGCTCCGGGGGGAGTGTTACGTCTCTAGTTTAAAGAACACCGACTCGGTGGGACGTAACCCGACCCCGAGCTGTATGGAACACTTTGGCCCTGGGGGAATGTTTCGTCCCCAGTCCAAGAGATAGATTCGGTGGGGTGTGGCCCGACCTCGAGCTGTGTAACCAAGTGGCCTCGGCGGAACGAAATCCAGCCCCGAGCCGAATAACTGAATGGCCTCGGCGGAACGTAACCCAGCCTCGAGCCAGTAATTAAGTGGCATCGGCGGATCGAGTCCAGTACTCAGCCGATTAACCAGGTGGCTTCGGCGGAACGAATCCAGCCCCGAGCACTGGTTATTCCTTGGGATTTATTCAGATGAGAAGTGTATCAACTTTTGAAACCCTGTTGAATCTGTCTTGGGCGTCCCCTAGTCAGCTCGACGAAAAAACAAAAAACAAAGCTTTGAAAATAAAATTTAAAAGGCGGGGGTGACTTTAGTACTTATCCCAAAAAAAATTTCTAAAGTATAAACAATCAGCACGGATTCCTTTAAAACAACGTCATGTCCGAGGTTTCCAAAACACAATCCTGAATCTTTCAATTCAGAGTCCCGGCTAACCAGTATTTGGATCAGTAGAGCGTTTGAATGGTAAGGGCACATCCTCTATACATGGGGTCACTGTGGAGCCTGTGTATTGTACGAGGTCTCCTCCTTACCACGCTGGAGCAGACACACGCTACAGGGTCACAACGCATCCCCGTGCTGCTGTAGGCATTGCATTTTTTATGTGAAACCCGAGGATGAGTCTTATTTGGAGACAACTACCTCTTAAGTTGCGTAAACCGCGGGAAACGGACATCGGAAGGGAAGAGTCAAGAATTGACTCGTTGACGGATTAAGTTCACTAGTTTAGCCTCGAGTAACTCGTTTGATTTCTGCTTTAAAAACTGTGCATGGCCTAAGACTCCGCATCCAAGCCCAATCCAGAATAATTAAAACTTTAAAATGCATGTCACCAATTAAATTAAATTAAAATCCAACACATTAGAGCCCAACACCTAACCACGCCCCAACCAAGGCCCACTCCTCTCTTTTGGCGCCAACTTTGCCTAATACACATCCAAATTAAATAAATTTTAATTAAATCAAAACATTAATTAAATAAGATAATAATTAAATTAATTAAATAATTAAATAAGATATTTACCAAACATAAAATAAACATATGCCATGAGATTATTGTATGATATTGTTGTTATAATGGTTTATTTTATGCATGCGAACTTAGGAGTTAGTTAGATGAAAGCATGTTAGATATAAGTACCATTTGAGCATGATTATTGAGTAGACTCGGTTGATTTATTGCACAAATTATATCATCACAAGTGACATAAGTAAGGGACCATTCCGAACCCAACGGTTTGAGGTCTTCTCTTGCGAGGGGTGAGTGCGGCCTTAAATCTTTATCCCGATTCACACCGGGTGGCGACTCCATGTTATTTTGTACTTCCCAACTAGGCCGCAAGCCTAGAGAACAGCGTCGCCCAAGTCCTGTTGTCTACAGTCTGGCAACTCCACTGGGGATTGAGAATTGGCCCCGAAATATTGTCTTGTAATGATTGGATTTATTTTTTAATTGACCATGTCTATAGTGGATAAAATGGGGGTTTAATCAAGGGCACTTTGAGGCTAGGTAATGGTTTGATGTCTTCCTTCACTCACTACCTTTCTAGAAGGAAAAGCTGTGAGGACACCTATATGGCCATCTACTTGTAGCCTTTGTGATGGACTAATTTGGAGGACTCGTTGTTTATTCCTGACACCAAGCGATAAGAGCCTAAGAGGCTTGGGTATTTAAGTGAGCCTCGCTCCACCTTCCCTCTGGGGAATCTACAACGGGAAATCCATTTGACAGTCCGTCACACACCATAGCTCATTGGCACGTACCTTAGTGTATAAAAAGGGATACGCTCACTTGGTCGCTTGAACCCTTGAGTGGGGAGACCTAGTTGTGGGCTATCCTTCGCCAGTGAGAGCCTTGTCCATACTCTTGCAAATCCACCCATAGGCTGGTTTGTATGGTTAAAGTAACAATTATTTCCTTAAGTATGTGCTTGTGGACCATCCTCATTTGGATGCAGTTGGACTATTGTCAGAAATGCGGGCTTGCTGGGCCATTTAAACTGGAGCAAGTTCGTACTGTATGACTATTAGGCCCAAGGCTTCTGAAATGTTGATGGGCCATTATGTAAAATTATTATGTTGTGTTTGCATTATCTCCCTTCTATGCTTATGTTTGGGAACATCACCGTTTGGATCCATTTGGACCATTTGTCATGGGATATGGACTTGTTGGGCCATTTAAACTGGGACAAGAACGTATTTCATGACTATTGGGCCAAAAGCTTCTAAGTGATTGATGGGCCACCTTGTGCTTGTTTTCGGAATATTATCATTTGGATTTAGTTGGGCTCTTTGCCATAAGACATGAACTCGTTGGGCCATTTAAACTGGGACGGGTTCACCCTTATGACAGTTGTCCCAAAGGCTTCTAAAATGATAATAGGCCGATTTGTTTGAGAATTTTATTTGATTTAATATATGTTATACATTTCTTATGCATATCATGCATACATATACCCTGTTAACATCCTCTGTGTCTTAAAAGACACCATAGATACCGTTTGGGTTAGAGAAGGAACCAGACTCACTAAAAGAACAAGTATGAGTGAATCCGATAATGAGGTGTCCCGTATGGATCAGTTAGAGAACAGTCTCGCCAAAGTCACTGAACAGTTGCAGGCTTTGACTACTGCTGTGGCTGGTATAGCCGGGTCTCGTGCTGGGGGTAGTTCTGGGGATGCAAGACCAGAGGAACCTCCGAACAGATTGGGGGATGATACCCCCACTTTTGATGATATGGCAGAGTATGCAGCAGGCAGAGTATCTAGGTCTCAGGCAGAGTTACAGAAACTTCGGGATCAGGTTGAGTCAGTTACCCGCAAGATGAGGGGTAAGAATGAGGACTTGCTGGATTATGACACATTGACTTTTGAGGAACAGTTGCCGGTACAGTTCAAGATGCCGGATATGGCTAAGTTCAACGGGAATGGGGATCCGAGGGTGCATCTCCGACAGTTTGTATCAGTCATGAGTTCAGTTGGCTTATCTCAACGCCAGGTACAGAAAATGTTGGAATGTCGCTAGAAGGAGCTCCCGTGGTATGGTACCACAGTTTGGATAAGAAAGTAAAGGAAGATTGGAGGGAGTTGGCTGATGCTTTCCTGAAGCAATATGTCACGGACTTGGAGATCGATTTGTCACTCCGTGATCTGGAGAATGTTAAGCAGAAAGCGGAGGAGAGTTTTAAAGAGTATGTGGACCGATGGAGGAGTCAGTTATTGAAAATGCAGACCGGGCCTTCGGAGAAGGATCAGATCAAGATGATTATCAAGGGCACCAAGCCCTCCATTTACGGCAAGTTGAGGAGGATGACCTCCATGATTGCAGACTTTCGGCAGTTGAGGGAAACTGTCATGGATATTGAGGAAGAAGAGGCCGAGAATAGAAAATTCTATGGTCTGAAAAGGAGGCCCATTGGGGGAGCATCGGGAACAAAGCCCGTTTCTGCTGAAATTGCTGCTATCCGGAACAGGCAGTTTTCCAACTTGGGAAGGCCCCTGTCTAAGGTGCTAGAGAAATTGAAGAGGCAAGGGCTCTTAAAACCCATGGATACCAAACCATTACCCAATCCCATACCATCACATTATAACCTAAGCCTTTACTGCCACTTCCACCAACAAAAAGGCCATGACACCGACAATTGCGCCCGACTCCACCATGAAATCCAAGACCTAATAGACTCCAAGAAAATACCCAACCCAGAAACAGAGCTGCCTGACACACACAGAAATCCCTTACCCAATTACCGTGTCGTACCACCACCAGCCTATATGATCAATTCTGGCCTCCCAGAAGACCTTGTCCTGAAATCCTTTCACCCTCAAGCCTTTTGCCTTGGAATCTGGGACAGTACTAGTGAAGATGAGTTTGAGCAGAAAAGAAACTTTTGGCTTGATTTCTCTAGCAGTGATGAGGAAGAAGTAAGGGGAATGACACGTAGCGGTCGTTTTTACAATGATATGGCGGAAAAGGGTAAGGAAGTTTTGACAGATGGTAGAGAAGTGGTTGAGACTGCAGAAAATACTGAAGGTGATATAGTGCTGAGGCAATTGAGGAAGACTAGAGCACAAGTGAGTATCTGGGAACTGTTATGTGCATCTCGGGAGCATAGGCAGGCTATGGTTGAGGCCTTGAGCAAGATTGTGGTACCAGAGGATGCTAACCCCGCAATGTTTGTTGGGTCAGTTCAGAAAGAAGCTTTGCAGATATCCTTTTCTGAGGATGAACTCCCGGTGGAGGGAAGAAATCATAACAGGCCTTTATTTATCAGGGCCGAGGTGAGGGGCAAGAAAACTTCATGTGTGATGGTGGATGACGGTTCTTCCATCAATGTGTGCCCGTTGAAAATTCTGGCAAGATTGGGTATGAAAGCAACAGACTTGGACCCCTCCAGTATGACTATTAAAGCTTATGATGATAGTAAAAGGGGAGTTGAGGGTACCTTTGTGGCCATGGTCAAGGTAGGACCAATTGAAGATGAGGTTGAGTTCACAGTGTTGGACATCCCAGCCACTTTTGCCTTATTGTTGGGAAGGCCTTGGTTTCACAAACTTGGGGGCGTGCCTTCCACTTTGCATCAGATGATCAAATTCCCGTATGAGGGAGAAGTTGTTACCATCCGGGCTGAGTTAGATAATGTCGTGGCCGCCTTGGAGATACAACCTTTCACAAGGTTTCAGGTGTCAGCTACCTTCGAGGAATGGGTGGATCCTAGGGTGGCTAGGATTATGGAGAAGATGAAGTTTGAGCCTGGAAAAGGTTCAAAATTGCCAGATTTCAGAGGACAGACTACTCGGAGAGGTTTGGGATACAGATCTGATGAAGAAAAGCCAAAGGTCAAGAAAAAGAGCCTGAGACTGATGGAGTGCTTTGTGAAAGCTTCAGGATATCAATGGGAGCCTGAACATGTGGAAGTCAATGGGATTGTTGTACCTGGGTTTGAGATCTTCCAGGATTTGTTGGGTGAGAAGCCATTGATTGAAAAAGCTGAGGAAATAGAGATTTGGGAAGAAGAACTAATGAAGTTAGAGAGCCTGACTCTGGAAGAGGATGAGAAACCTGAGGAATACCTGATTGCAAAGGAAGAAGTGTCTATAGATGATGAAGACATTTACCTTCCTGATTTGTTTGAATGTACTTCCGCATTATCCAATAATAAAGACATTTCTTTTGCTTACTTGCCTGAGTCATTTCCGTTTACTCTGCATGAATCAAACATATTTGACATCAGTTCAGCCAGAACTATTGCATTTAACTTAGGTACACTTGAGAACCCCAAAGAAATTTTGATTGCAAGTGAAGTAACCTCCGAAGAGAGAGAGAAACTAGAAGAAGTGTTGGTCAGATATGCCAAAGTATTTGCTTGGTCCTATGAGGACATACCTGGGGTTGACAGAAACATTGCCCATCACACAATACCGACTTATCCGAATATGAGGCCAGTAAAACAAAAACTCCGACGGATGAGACCAGGATGGGCTGAGAAAGTCAGAGAGGAAGTTCAGAAACAGATAGATGTGGGGTTCCTGGAAGTGGTAAAGTATCCTGAATGGTTGGCTAACATAGTACTGGTGCCGAAGAAATATGGGAAGGTCAGAATGTGTGTAGACTACAGAGATCTCAATAAAGCTTGTCCGAAAGATGATTTCCCTTTGCCACATATAGATGTTCTGGTTGATAGCGCGGCTTTATCCGCTATGTATTCATTTGCAGATGGGTTTTCAGGTTACAATCAGGTTCTCATGGCTGAGGAAGATAAACACAAGACTGCATTTGTTACCGAGTGGGGTACTTATTGTTACAAGGTAATGCCGTTTGGGCTTAAGAATGCAGGAGCCACTTATCAGCGGATGGCCACTACACTTTTCCATGACTTGATGCACAAAGAGATTGAGGTGTATGTGGATGACATGATGGTGAAATCAGAAACAAGAGTTGGGCATATTGAGGCATTGGAAAGGTTCCTTCAGAGAGTTGACAGATATAACATGCGGCTTAACCCCAAGAAATGTGTGTTTGGGGTGACATCAGGAAGATTGCTGGGACATACAGTGGGAAAGGGAGGAATAGAGGTAGACTCCGAAAAGATTAAAGCAATTACAGAAATGTCTGCACCGAAGACAGAAAAGGAAGTCAGAGCATTCTTGGGGAAGATTCAGTACATCAGTCGGTTTATTGCCAAGTTGACATCAGTATGTGAGCCCATCTTCAAACTATTGAGAAAAGATCAGCCAGTGAGATGGAATGAACAGTGTCAAACCGCCTTCGACAGAATCAGAGAGTACTTGGTAAAGCCACATGTATTGAAACCTCCGAGACCGGGCAGACCTTTGATCTTGTATTTGGCTATAGAATCAGAAGCACTGGGGGCTATGATGGTACAGGCAGATGAGACAGGGGTAGAACATGCAGTGTATTATCTGAGTAAGAAGCTGCTTCCGTATGAGGCTCGGTATCAGGAAGTTGAGAAGATCTGTCTTGCAGTGGTATGGGCTTCCAGAAAGTTGCGGCATTATTTCCAGTCATACAGGATCCAGGTAGTGGCAAAGGAAAATCCTCTGAAATATCTTCATTCAGTGCCTTCACTAGTGGGAAAATTGGGCATATGGTTGGTATTGCTGACAGAGTTCGACATTGAGTATCTCACCTCCAAAGTGATCAAAGGGCGAGCAGTGGCAGAGTTTCTGGCATTACAACCTGTTGAGGGGGATCAGTATAAGTTTGAGTTTCCAGATGAAGAGATCCAAGCAATAACAATTCAGAGATGGAAGATGTATTTTGACGGGGCAGTGAATCACAAGGGAGCCGGAATCGGGATCGTGATAGTGACCCCCGAGGGAGAGACTTTGCCTTTGGCCAAGAGATTAACATTCAGGGTGACTAACAAAATGGCCGAATATGAAGCATGTGCTTTTGGGTTGACTGCATTGATAGCCTTGAAGGCCGGGAGTGTGGAAATATACGGAGATTCTATGTTGGTAGTCCAGCAGATGCGAGGAGAATGGGAATTGAAGGAAGAACGGTTGAAGCCTTACCTTTTTCACCTCAGAAAATTGGCACAAGTTATCCCCGAGTGTAAGTTCCAACACTTACCGAGAGAAGAGAATCAGATGGCAGATGCATTGGCTACACTAGCAGCGACTTGGGAAAATTCGGAGAAGTTGGTGATGAGACCATTGGTACTGACAACAGCAAGTAAACCCGCTTATGAGACAGAAAGAATTCTGGAAGTTGAGGTTGACGACGGTAAACCTTGGTATTATGACATTCAGAGGTACCTAGAATATAGTGAACTCCTGGAAGGGGCAGGCAGAAAGGACAGGATAGCCATTCAGAAGTTAGCTTCCCAGTATGTGATTTTGAAAGGGGAACTGTACAAGAGACAGGCAAACGGTATTCAGTTGAAGTGTTTGAGAAAAGAAGAAGCTCAGCATGCAATGGAAGAAATACACGCCGGGGTATGTGGTCCGCACATGAACGGGTTGAATCTGTCCCGCAAGATAGTGAGACAAGGTTTTTATTGGTCAACCATGGAAACAGACTGCGCAAAGATGGTAAAGCACTGTCATGACTGTCAAGCACATGGTAATTTAAATCACTTACCGCACATAGAATTGCACGGGTTATCAGAGCCGTGGCCTTTCTCAGCATGGGGGATTGATATGATTGGGGAAATTCGACCGAATGCGTCAAATGGGCATCGTTTCATAGTAGTGGCAGTGGATTACTTCTCGAAATGGGTGGAAGCTGAATCATTCCGTAATGTTACAGCAAAACAGATGGCAAAGTTCATAGCTCGAAACCTCATTTGTCGGTATGGTATGCCGCATCATGTAGTGACAGATAACGGGGTCCAGTTTCAAGGAGAGACGAAGGCAATGTTACAGAGGTATGGGATAGGCCACCACAAGTCATCACCATACAGGCCACAGGCAAATGGGGCAGTTGAGGCAGCCAACAAGACTATAAAGACAATTTTAGCCAAGATGACAGAAAATTGCAAAGATTGGGCTGAGAAAATACTGTATGCTTTGTGGGGGTACAGAACATCAGTCAGAACAGCAACAGGGGCTACACCTTACTCTCTGGTCTACGGAATGGAAGCAGTATTGCCAGTAGAGGTAGAAATACAGTCCCTGAGGGTATTAGCAGAGGCAGAATTACCGGAACAGGAATGGGTCGCACAGAGATTTGATCAGTTAGCACTGTTGGATGAGAAGAGAACGAAGTCTTTGTATCACATGCAGTTATATCAGAAGAGGCTAGCCCGGGCATTCAACAAGAAAGTACGCCCCACCAAGATCAGAAAGGGTGATTTGGTACTTAAGCAGTCGAGGCCGTCGACTACAGATCCGAGAGGGAAATTCAGACCTAACTGGGAAGGACCTTACATAGTGCAGAAGGTAATGGGAAATGGAGCAGTGAAGCTATCAGACTTGGAAGGAAACGAGTTCACCGAGCCGATCAACGTAGACAGATTGAAGCAATACTTTGCCTGAGGGAGAGAAGACTGAGCAGTCACCACGAGAATTGGCAGAGGATCTAACCCAACGGGATAGGAAAATCATTCATGCATACACGTAACATTGCATTCTCTTTGTGTTTGTTTTTGTTTTGTGTTCGCAGGTTCAAAGAAAGGAGAAAGCGGCAGAAATGAGCCAAGCAACAACGCAATTTCAGTTTTGGGATGAGTCCCAAGGGGCGAGGCCCATATCAGCTTGGGGGCGAGGCCCATATTATGTCGTTTCCAGGTAGGGAGACACATCATCAGTTCGAGGGCGAGGTCCCTTTTGTCAGCGGTGTTGGGTCGAGGTGCCCAGGGTCGAGGTGCCCCCGTTGTCGGTTGTAGTTCCGGGTCGAGGTGCCCAGGGTCGAGGTTCCCACTACATCATCAATTCTAGGGCGAGGTCCCTTTGGTCAGCGGTGTTGGGTGGAGGTGCCCCCGTTGTCGGTTGTAGTTTCGGGTCGAGGTGCCCAGGGTCGAGGTGCCCACTACATCATCAATTCTAGGGCGAGGTCCCTATAGTCAGCGGTGTTGGGTCGAGGTGCCCCCGTTGTCAGTTGTAGTTCCGGGTCGAGGTGCCCAGGGTCGAGGTGCCCACTACATCATCATTTCCCGGGCGAGGTCCCTATGGTCAGCGGTGTTGGGTCGAGGTGCCCAGGGTCGAGGTGCCCCCGTTGTCAGTTGCAATTATTGGGACGCGTCCCAAGATCGAGGTCCACTGCAGTATCAACTCAACTCGAGGCGGCAGCCGAGCCAGGTAAGTAAAAATGCATTGCATAACTTTGATAGGATTGTCCAAAGTCACACACTGCACAAGTCCCATCAAAGTGGGGGCGACTGTAGGCATTGCATTTTTTATGTGAAACCCGAGGATGAGTCTTATTTGGAGACAACTACCTCTTAAGTTACGGAAACCGTGGGAAACGGACATCGGAAGGGAAGAGTCAAGAATTGACTCGTTGACGGATTAAGTTCACTAGTTTAGCCTCGAGTAACTCGTTTGATTTCTGCTTTAAAAATTGTGCAAGGCCTAAGACTCCACATCCAAGCCCAATCCAGAATAATTAAAACTTTAAAATGCATGTCACCAATTAAATTAAATTAAAATCCAACACATTAGAGCCCAACACCTAACCACGCCCCAACCAAGGCCACTCCTCTCTTTTGGCGCCAACTTTGCCTAATACACATCCAAATTAAATAAATTTTAATTAAATCAAAACATTAATTAAATAAGATAATAATTAAATTAATTAAATAATTAAATAAGATATTTACCAAACATAAAATAAACATATGCCATGAGATTATTGTATGATATTGTTGTTATAATGGTTTATTTTATGCATGCGAACTTAGGAGTTAGTTAGATGAAAGCATGTTAGATATAAGTACCATTTGAGCATGATTATTGAGTAGACTCGGTTGATTTATTGCACAAATTATATCATCACAAGTGACATAAGTAAGGGACCATTCCGAACCCAATGGTTTGAGGTCTTCCCTTGCGGCCTTAAATCTTTATCCCGATTCACACCGGGTGGCGACTCCATGTTATTTTGTACTTCCCAACTAGGCCGCAAGCCTAGAGAACAGCGTCGCCCAAGTCCAGTTGTCTACAGCTGCGCCTCTCTTGGATCCAAATGATGAATGGATCAAAGAGTGTCCGAGATACTAAGGGTATTTTCCTCCTTAGGTCCGGCATCACTGGAGCTAGCAATCGTCACGGGGGCATCATCATCCCCCGTGCTATGCTTTCCCATGGATCCGTTACATCGGGTAAGTGAGGATCAAAAGAGTGCTCGACATATTAAGGGCATGTTCCTCATTATGTTCGGTAACACTGGAGTAAGCAATCGCCACGGGGGTATCATCCCTCCTTGTGCTATGCTTCTTACGGATCATATGCATCGAGTATGTCCCTGAGGACCCCGAGCCAAGAGAGATGATTGGTTCTTGGGGGAATGTCCCGTCCCCAGACCAATGAGCATGACTCGGTGGGACGTAACCCGACCCCGAGCCGGACGGCCTCGGCGGAATAAGATCCAGCCCCGAGCTGATTGAAACATTAAGGGTTTATTCCTCCTTATGTTCGGTAATACTGGAACAAGCAATCGCCACGGGGGTATCATCTCTCCCTGTGCTATGCTTCTCACGGATCTATACTCTGATTTACCTTTGTCCCTGTTGTTTAATGCTTGTATGGATTCGAACGATTCTGGTGTGACTTTGTGCTTCTTTATGGTGGCAGCCGTGGTCGGGTAGTTGCCGGTTTTGTGCTTTTGGCTTTGGACCGTTGTATTGAGTATGTCCCTGGGGTTTTTGAATATGGTTTTGCAAAATTATTTTTTAGAAGAGCGGGTGAAAAAAGAAAGTTTTTATTTATATTCGGGGACATACTGCCCTTCTTACAACTCTCTGTGGGTCATTTTGAGAGGGGCTTTGTATTTGAATTTATGTCCCTTATTGGGTTGCTGCCAAAGAAGAGGAGGAATGGGGAGTTTACTGAAAGTATTTTCTCAACATCTCGGCGTTGTTTGGCTTTTTTAATCTTGTGTCGTCCAGCTGTTCCAAGAAGTAAGCCCATAGCTTTACCACCTCTGTGATTTTGTATGGCCCTTCCCACTTGGCACCTAGCGAGCCCTCCTCTGGTCGCCGGGTGTTTAAGGTGACCCTTCTCAATACTAAGTCGCCCGGTAGGAAGGAGCGGGTCTGAACTCTTTTGTTGTAGAAGCGGGCCATTCATTGTTGGTAGACTGCTGCTTTCATAGCTGATTTCTCTCTCCTTTCCTCGATCAGGTCGAGGTGGTTTTTGATATGTTATTCGTTCTCCTCATTCCAAAGTGGCGGACCCTGTGAGTTGCTACCCTGATTTCTGCTGGAATGACGGCCTCACATCCGTATGATAGGGAAAATGGTGTTTCCCCTGGGAATCTTTGTAGGTCGTCCGGTGTGCCCATAGCACTTCTGGTAATTCTTCGACCCATAAGCCTTTGCATGATCCGAGACGAGCTTTAAGGTTTGCCTTGATGGTCTTGTTTGTTGCCTCAACCTGTCTGTTTGACTTGGGATTGGCTGGCGAGGCAAATTTTAAAGTGATCTGGAGGTCTTCGCAGAGCTTCCTGAATCATTTGCTATCGAATTGTTTCCCGTTGTCGGTGATGATCGCCCGGGGGATTCCGAACCTGCATGTTATGTTCTTCTTTACAAATTCTATGGCCTTTCTCTCCGTGATGGTGGATAACGGCTCGGCCTCTGCCCATTTTGTGAAATAGTCTATGGCCACGATTGCATATTACGCATGCCCTCGCCCTTTTGGCATTGGCACTATGATATCTAGCCCCCACTGTGCGAACGGCCAGGGGCTGGACATTGTGGTTAATTGTTCTCCCGATTGATGATGGATGTTGGCATTTTTCTGACAACCTTCACATTTTTGAGCTACCCTCACACCGTCCTGATGTATGGTCGGCCAATAAAATCCTTATCTTAAGGCTTTAAAGGCGATTGATCTTCCTCCGGTGTGACTTCCGCAGATGCCTGCGTGGATTTCTCTGAGTACATAATCTGCTTCCTCTTTCGCCAAGCATCTCAGGAGGGGTACGATGTAGCCTCTTCGGTAGAGTACCCCTTCGATTAAGGAAAACTTGGTGCTTTTGAATTTTAGTTTTCTGGCTTCCTTTCTGTCCTCGGGTGTCTCTCCTGTTTCCAAATATTTTCTGATCGGTTGTAGCCATGAAGTTTCATCTTCTTTATCCAGGGTTCCTATTTCGAGCTCTCCTATGCTCTTTTCTCGGAGGCAGATTAGAGGGATTGTTCTGGGATCCTCGGTCTTCATTAAGGATGCGAGCCGGGCCAGGGAGTCTGCTTCACAATTGTCTTCTCGTCCGATTTGTTCGAAGCGTACGTTCCCTACTTTCTCCATCATCTTTTTTACTTCGGCTAAGTAAGCTATCGTGGTCGGCTCCCTGGCCTGAAATTCTCCCTTTAGTTGTTGAATGGCTAGCTGAGAGTCACTTCTTACTACCACGTTGCGGACTCCCACTACTGTGCATAGCCTTAATCCGGCCAAGATTGCTTCGTACTATGCCTCATTGTTCGTGGTTTCGAAGGCGAACCTTAAGGCAAACAATACTTCTTCCCCCCTTGTTATTTTTTAACACGACCCCGGCTCCGCCGCCCTGTGAGCTGACAGACCCGTCTACTGACATCTCCCACTTGTCTTCCCCTACCGTCAAGATCTGGGGTTCGGTGAATTCTGCAACAAAATCTGCCAAGGCCTGTCCTTTCATTGCTACTCTCGGAAGGTATGAGATGTCGTGCTCGCTTAACTCCACTGACCACTTCATCAACCTTCCTGAGGCCTCTGGTTTTTGTAAGATCTGTCGCAAGGGGTGGTCGGTGTAAACTTTGATAGGGTGGGCTTGGAAGTAAGGCCGTAATTTCCAAGCTGCGGTGATCAAAGATAGGGCGACTAGTTCATGTACGGGATACCGGGTTTCTGTGTCCAACAGGGCTTTACTGACATAGTATACTGGTCTTTGGATTCGGTTGGCC
Source organism: Zanthoxylum bungeanum (assembly GCA_019454045.1). Taxonomy (NCBI): domain Eukaryota; kingdom Viridiplantae; phylum Streptophyta; class Magnoliopsida; order Sapindales; family Rutaceae; genus Zanthoxylum; species Zanthoxylum bungeanum. The sequence goes on along the minus strand of SKCR01042030.1, from coordinate 55,057 downwards.
TCTTGTACCAGCACCGAACTTACTGCGTGTTTTGAAACAGCCAAGTATAAGTATTTTGTCTCTCCTGGGAGAGGTTTTGCTATGAGCGGAGGCTGTGCTAGATATTGTTTCAGTTGTTGGAAGGCCTCTTCGCACTCCGGAGTCCAGTCGATCCCCTTTTGGGCTTTCTTGATAGCTTTGAAGAAATGGTGGCATTTGTCGGTTGCTCGAGAGATGAATCGGTTAAGTGCGGCTAGCCTGCCGGTTAGACTTTGAACTTCTTTCACCGTTCTGGGTGATTTCAAGTCTAGTACGGCTTGTATCTTTTGCGGATTTGCTTCAATGCCCCTGGAGCTCACCATGTATCCTAAAAACTTCCCGGAGGCCACCCCGAAAACGCATTTTTCTAGGTTGAGTTTTAAATGGTATTTCCTTAATAACTCAAAGGTTTTCTTCAGGTCGGTCACGTGGCACCTTGGCGCCTTAGACATTGTTATCATGTCGTCAACATACACCAGCATTGTTTTGCCGATGAGTGGTTTGAAAATCTTGTTGACCAATCTCTGAAAGGTGGCTCCTGCGTTTTTTAATCCGAAGGGCATTACTTTATAACAGTAAAGCCCCTGATCGGTGACAAAAGTTGTTTTCTCCTCGTCAGCAGGGTGCATCTTGACCTGGTTGTATCCTGAGAAGGCGTCCATAAAGCTCAGCAGTCCCTTGCAGGCTGTCGTGTCTACCAGCTGATCTACGTTTGGCAGTGGGAAGCTGTCCTTCGGGCATGCCTTGTTGAGGTCGGTGAAGTCCACGCACATCCTCCACTTCCCGTTTGCTTTCTTTACCAATACCACGTTCGAAACCCATTCTGGGTACTTGACTTCTCTGATGAAGCCTGCTTTTAACAGTTTTTCCACCTTGGACGCCACTGCTCTGCACCGTTCTTGGTTAAAGATTCTTCTTTTCTGTTTAACCGGTTTGTAGGCCAGGTTAACTGCCAAACGGTGACTGATAAACTTTGGATCAATCTCGGGCATGTCATTGTGTCCCCATGCGAAGATGTCGGGGTACTCCCGTAGGCATTCCAGCATGCCCTTTTTTAGGATCTCGTCCAAATTCCCCCTATCTTTATGCTTTTATTCGGTCCGAACAGGTTGACTTCTTCTAATTCTTCAGCTGCCTCTAGACGGGCAACTTTATCCGGGCGAGGGCCCGGGTCCTGCCTTGGATTTTCCTCGTCTTCCTCTCTTTGCCTCTTCCTGGTGCTTCCTTCGATGCAGAGGGTTTCTCGTGAGAGAGTGGCGAAACAAGTACGGGCTATTTTCTGACTTCCGCATATGATTCTGATCCCTTCCCGGGTAGGAAATTTCAGTTTCAAGTAGTAACAAGACATCGCCGCCTTTGTTTTCATCATAAAAGGTCGGCCGACAATGACTTGGTAACTGCTCAGGCAGTCCACCACGGTGAAGTTTACCATGACTGTCCGGGTTCTGGGGTGAGTTCTGATGGTTGTTGCCAGTTGTATTCTTCCCAGCGGGATGACCGTTGAGCCTCCAAAACCATATAGGGGGTGCCGTCATTGGTTAGTGTTACGTATTCTACTCCCAGACTTTCTAAGGCTTCTTTGGATATTATGTCTACCGCGCTTCCGGGGTCTACCAGGATTCTATCCACCTCAGTGCCGCTGATTGTAGCTTTGATTATCAGCGTATCATCATGGGGAAAACTCACCCCTCGTGCATCCTCGTCGATGAACATTATGGGCACCGACCGACCCCCTTGTATTGTCGGGGGTCTTTCTGTTCCTAGCACCTCTGCCCATTGAGCTCGGCTATAGTTCTTTCTTGACCGGTTAGAGTCCCCGGCCAGTGTACTTCCCCCAGCGATGATGTTCACCTGTCGGTTTCGTGCCCTCTGTCTGGCCACCATGGTTTCATGGTCGATATAACCATTTAGATACCCATTGCGGGCTAGGTCCTCCATCTGTTCCAGCAGATCTTTGCATTCGTCTGTTGTGTGCCCCATCAGGTTATGATGTATGCAGTAAGACTTCCGGTTCCTTTTATCTGGGGGGAACCTCCTGAGGTCGGGTTCTATTAAGAGGCATTTTTCTTGTATCTCCATGATGATTTGCCCTGGTGGCTTGCTCCGGGGAACATATGTTTCTTCTCGGGCTACATGATTCACCTGGGTTGCGACCCCTCTTTCCTGATCTCTTCGAGGTATCGGTTTGAATTCTTTGGGTTTCGGATTGAATCTTTTGAATTCCCTGTCCGGTCGTCGGGGGGCCTCTGTTCTTGCTGTTCTTTCCCGAATGGCCGTCCCCCTTCGAGAGATCTTTTCTTCGTTTTCTACCAAGACGAACTTCCGGGCTACCTCTAGAGCGGTGGCATAATCCGGTGTGTCCTGGATTCTTAGATGAGTCCATAACCTCCCGACCTTTAGGGCTCCCTTTAAGCTTTCTAGGGCTTCTAGGGACTCATATCCCCCGACTTCCAGTACCATATTGTGGTATTTTTCAATAAAGTTTTTCAGGGGCTCCTCATCTCCTTGCTTCATAAGTCTCAATTCTCCAATCGTTTTTTTGGGGACGCATGCCCCTTTAAAGTGTCGAATGAACGACTTCTTAAGTTGTGTGAAGCCTCCGATGCTCCCCGGGGCCAGGATTCTGTACTATAGGATGGAGGGTCCACCTAAAGTTAGGGGGAACACTTTGCAGATGGCATCTCCTACTACTCCCTGGACTTCCATCAACAAGACAAAGCTTTCGATGTGCGATTTCAGATCAGAGTGGCCTTTGTAGGGTGCCATGGTCGGCATGTTGAATCGCTTTGGGAATTTTTCCGATCTTATTTTTTCCGCGAGGGGAGATTCCCCCTCACCGTCCCGGGCATCACTTGCGTCAGCCTTGAGGCCTACCCCCATTTGGTCATCTCCTTTTTTAACCAAGACTTTATCTCACGGGTCGTGCCGCCATGTCGTCTTCTGTGCCTCTCTGTGCGTCCTAGGCCCCGGGTGCGGCGTTCCTCATGGTTTGAAATTTCTCGCGCATCCTCGCTATATTCCCTGCCTTCTCTTCGGAAGTCGTGGAGGCTATCATAGGAGGGATCAGGTGATTTTCCTCTTCGTCCTCTTTCCTCATCTTCCCATGTGTCCTCTGTTTGTGAATCTTTTTCTACAACCACGGATTTTATTCCATAGGGGCCCCTCCTTCTGGGCCCATCATCCTCGCTGGTATCTACCACTCTTTTCCCATCTACTTTCTCACCTCTTCTTAGACTGGTTCCGCCTTCGGGTCTCTCGTTGTTCGTTCCTTCCATTCTCTCTAGCCGATCTATCATGGATTTCATGTTTTCTTCCATCTTTTTCATCCAGTCTGTTGCCGGACTCTCTGAAGATTGATGATTTCCACCCTCTGCCATTGTCTTACTACGTGAGTTGCTTTTTGAAAGTTCCCCACAGACGGCGCCAACTGTTGACGGTGGATTTTGGTCTCAGGGAAATATGGGAATATCACTCCTGAGGTAATCCTCCTTCAATAGTGAATTTGTTTGGTTATGGGGGAAACCAAAAGCAAACTTAGCGGAAAGTAGATAATACACCAATCAAACAAAGAGATCTAACGTGGTTCGACGGATGTTTGTCCGACCTACGTCCACGGGCACAAACATGACTATGTTTTTATTGCTGAAACTCGTAATTCTTCTCTCTTTTTTACAAGTTTGATTCTGATGATCTTTTACACATACTCTACCCTTCTATTTATAATAGTGAAGGAATCAGACTCCTCTTAGTATGAGGTTTCCTAGTTGAAACAATCTTCTGCTCCCTTAAGGGAACCTTTATCAAATCTATCTTTTACTTCCTTTATCCGACTAGGACTCTGACTCCTCAGTTTTCCCATGAAAGTAGGGTAACTTATCTTCTGGAGCAAATCCCGCCATGCTCCTGGTCTTCATGTGGTCGGTCATGATAGTTTTTTGTACTGGGAGTGCTTCTGTCGACCTGATAAGTGCCCGGTCATCTTGGATCGTGTGCTCGGTTGCCGATCATCAGGTGCTCGGTATATTCATTTTGTGGTCGGTCTTTTATTGTAAAACGCTTGGGCCCTTACTGCTGGCTTTTTTTATGAGTCGGGTCGGTGTTGGTGATCTCACCCAAGAAGGGAATTACTCTTCTACCCTTGTCGTGCTGTTTTAAATATCATAGTGCCTGAAAACACCATCAACATGGTCCATAATATCGAGGACTCAAATTTTGATTGGGTCGCTTCACCAATGACTTGAATTTGTATAGGGTTAAAGACGAAAGAAAACGAAAACACCAATTTTAAACTCGATTGGGCGCCTTTTTCTATTTGCTTGTTGCTTCATCATGCTATGTGCATGGTTAAATTGGTCCGTAGTTCCTCTAGAATTAAATTATGATCCCGGAACAACACATGGATCTCATCCACCAATGAGGGTTCACGTGTAAACTTCAGTAAGGTTGGGGGGTCACGTCCATAAAGTGCCAGAAAAGGCGTCATACCAGCTGAAACATGGAAGGTGGTGTTGTACCAATATTCATCCTACGATATCCATTTTACCCACTATTTTAGTTGTCCCATGACAAAACATCGAAGGTAGTCCTCAAGATAACGATTCACCACTTCCATTTGGCCGTCAACTTGGGGATGGAAAGAAGTACTCATTTTTAAAGTTGTACCCGAGATTTTGAACAATTCAACTCAAAATTTACTAATGAACACCATGTCTCTATCCGAAACAATACTTATAGGGGATCCATGTAAACGTACCACCTCTTATACAAATAGTTTGGCCACTTTCTTTGCTGTATATGGATGCCCCAATTTCAAGAAATGATTGTATTTGGTGAGCCTATCCACCACCACTATAATGGTATCCATTTGTTGTACTCTTGGTAAACCACTAATGAAGTCCATGGAAATTTCCTCCCATAGTAGGTTTGGGATTGGAAGTGGCTGGAGCAACCATTGATGACTTAAAGTAAAATACTTCACCCTTTGGAAAACTTCACACCGGTCTACATACAGTAGGAAACGAATTTCCTTAGCGCGGCAGAAGTTGCTTGTGGTGGCACCGGGTCCGGTATGGATCTTTAAAAATTTTCTTTGTCTTCACCCTTTGTTGTAGTAGCCAAGATCAATCCTTTGGTGTCCAACACTTGGATCAATCACTCGATCTTCTGAACTATGACTCGAAACCAACAAACCGAAGTATGGGCTTCACTCATAAAGATTAAACCTCTAAACTATTTAGAGATTTAAGATGTCACAATGGTGTTTGGCTCTTTGAAATTTCAAACACTCTCACAACACTTGTGAATGTTTGAACTCTATTTATTTTCTCTCTATTTCTTTCTCACAACAATTGTGTGAATGAATGCAAAGTGTTAAACCTTAGAAGTGAGAGAAATGGTAGAGATTATATTCTCTTACACAAGCCAACTAACCTTGTCATTAAGCAACTAATGCTTTCTTGCAATGGCCAACACAAAAATGTGAATGCCATACCAAAGCATAAGAAATTATAAGTTAAAGACAAGAACTTTGTCATTAAGTATCCAATGCTTTCTTTCAATGGCAAACACATAAATGTGGAGGCCATACCAAAACATAAAATGTATTAGCTAATGACAAAACTATTAGGTGTATACAAACAACCTAATACTCTAATAGACATAATTGTTTGGATGACATGGTAAGCCATATGGCTTTGTCTCCTAAGGTAAATAAAAATCACCATCTCAATAAAGATTAAGTTACCTTCAATTATGTTGTAGTAATTATCTCATAATTATTACTAACTTGATTATCTCATAATCAAGACTTGATTATTTCATAATCAAAGAATTCTAGAAAACATTAAGTTAAACTAATTTAACATAGTTTTCATTTGTGATAATAAATATTATTAATCTCATTAATAATATATAAATATAAAGTGAGCATATAATTAGACAATCTAATTATATTAGGTTTGCTACAGTTATTCGAGCTAGCATAGGGACCTAATGGACCTACGGTTCTAATCTCCAATAATTTACAAAATATTAATTAAACTCTTTAATAAAATATTATGAATTATTAACTCCGTATTATTCCACTAAAAACTCGAAGTTGAACTCTTGTTACCGTAGATGGATAAAATAAAACCGAATAACTTCGGTGTCCATCGATATAGTCATTATATATGGATATAGCCATTCACGAATATCTCATAAATAGAGCCGGGTCAAAAGTCTGTTAAACCCCTCTAAATATTTTCTCTTAAGCATCATTGATTCTATAATGAACAATTAATTCATAACAATTATGAATATAAAACTTTCTATTCGCAATAGAAAAGTTGAGCGCTTAAATTGTTCAAGTCCCGAATCAACTCTTAAAAAATATATTCTTCTGTTTCTCGTAAGAATGAATGAATTCCATATCTATGTAAAATGTTCCCAGCTACACACCAAACCATATCCCCAAAATATGTAGTTATTGGTTGAGAATGCAACACCAACCTCACCATAGTAAATCAAATGACATAGCCTGCCATGCAGGAGTTCGTAGTACACTCAGGATTAAGATCGAATCCATATATAACCATCTATTACATAAAATGAATTTCTTCGGTTAATGGATATTAAAAGAAATTTGTATTTATCTGAGCCCAGTCATATATGATCTCATCATACAATGTGCCTCCATTCTCATGTCACTACATGAACGATTTTGGATAATATGTGTCAGATTTTCACGTCCGATAATATCTTTACATCATTCCCAATGAGTAAAATATCATCGACGTATAACACAAGGAAAACCACATTCTCATCAATGATGCGCTTATAGACACAAGACTCATCGATGTTCTGCTCAAAATTATAAGACTTGATCGTAGTATCAAATCTTATGTTCCAAGATCTAGATACTTGCTTAAGTCCATAAATGGACCTTTGCAACTTGCAAACTTTTTGCTCTTGACCTTGGGTAATGAACCCCTCTGGTTATACTATATAGATACTCTCATCAAGATTGTCATTCAAGAATGCAGTCTTGACGTCCATTTTCTAAATCTCATAGTCATAATATGCGTCAATGGAAAGAAGAATTCTGATGGATTTAAGCATGGCTACTGGCGAGAAAGTTTCTTCATAGTCAACTCCCTCTTTATGGGTATAACCATTTGCCACTAGTTTAGCCTTGAAAGTCTGTACTTTCCCATCTATTCATTTTTTCTCATGTAGATCCACTTGTAACCTATGGGTTTTACTCCATCAGGTTGGTCTACAAGTACCCAGACTGAGTTAGAGTACATAGACTCCATCTCAAGGTTCATGGCTTTGAGCCATTCCTTTTTATTAGTATCTTCCATTGCACTACGATAGGTCAATGGATCATCAATACCATCACAAGATGCAACAACTTGCACCTCACCATTTCCTAGATTGCGTTCAGGTTGTCTTACAACCCTCCCACTACGTCTAGGTGGTATGGTATCCTGATAAACTTGCATCTGACTTTCAGATGTAGAAGGTGTTATGTCTTTGTCAACATTTGACAATGGTGTACTGGTCGTACTAGCAAATATTTTCTCAAGTAACACTTTACTTCGAGGTTTGAACTCTCTCATATAGTCCTCCTCAATAAATGTAGCATTTTTCGACACAAATACTTTATTATCTTCTGGACTATAAAAGAATACACCACTAGTTTCCTTATGATAGCCTACAAATAGGCACACATGTGAACGTGGTTCCAACTTAGAAGTCTTGTTCTTTAGCACATGTGTCAAACACCCTCATATGCGGAAATGTCGCAAACTAGCTTTACAACCATTCCACAACTCTAAGAGAGTCTTAGTTACAGACTTAGAAGGAACTACATTCAGGATATACAGTACAGTTTTCAATGCATACCCCTAGAATGAACTAGTTAGAATGCTATAGCTAAATATTGATCTCATCATGTCTAATAGGGTTTGATTTCTCCTTTCTGCAACACCATTTTGTTGTGGTATTCCAGGTGCTGTGAGCTGTGAAACAATTTCATGCTCAACTAAGAATTCCTCGAAATCTCTATCAAGGTATTCTCCTCCACGATCTGATCGTAGAATTTTGATGCTTTTACCTAACTGGTTCTCAACCTCAGCACGATATTCTTTGAACTTTTCAAATGTATCTGATTTGTGCTGCATTAGGTAAACATACCCATATCTGGAATAATTGGCAATGAAAGTGACGACGTATTCATAACCACCTCAGGCTTTTACATTCATCGGTCTACAAACGTCCGAATGTATTAGCTCAAGTGTTTCTTTGGATCTTATCCCTTTTCCAGTAAAAGGTTTATTGGTCATTTTGCCTTCTAGACAGGATTTGCAGACAAGTAAAGTACCGAATTTTAACTAATTTAAAACTCTGTTCTTAATTAGTCTATCTATCTGATCAAGGTTAATGTGACCAAGTCTAAGGTGCCATAAATAGGTATCATCATGAGAAATCTTTTGCCGTTTAGTTTTAGATTTTTCAATCTTAAATATTTCAGTATTAAGCAGTGATTCATGTATTAACGGCCTTAATATATATAGGTTATTTTCGGAGTTTCCTGTGCATATCTTTAATCCATTTCTACTAATAATAACTGACTTATTATTAAATGAAATAGAAAAACCACATTCCATAAGTTTTGTTATAGAAATCAAATTCCTGTGAAAACCAGGAATATATAGCACACCATTCAAACATAAATAACTATTATTAAAGTTTAACTTGGAATCTCTCACTGCTTTTGCTGAAACAACATCACATGTCTCAACTCTCATGGTAAAGCTACCTTCAGCAAGGTCCCTCCATGAGTCAAGTAGCTGCAAAGAACAACAAACATGGTTAGTGGCACCAGAATCAACAATCCATATGGATTTATCATCCTCCACCAAAAGAGACTCAATGACAAGTAAATCGTATTTTCTTGTATTTTTCTTCTCTTAAAGCTCGGCAAGGTATTTCAGACAATTCCTTTTCCAATGCCATTGCTGTTCACAATGGAAATATTTTCATTTGGCATTGGTTCATTTGGATCTTTTGCTGTTCTTCTTTTTCATTGGTTTTGCCTTTGCCTTCCAATTGCTTTTCTTCTTTTTCTTTGCAGATTTAGAAAATTCAGTAACATTTGCCTCGACATTAGACCTACGAGGACCATTCATAAAGAATTCGTTATTGGTGAGCTCATTTAGCAGTTCAGTCAACGTAAAAGTCAACTTATTCATAGAACAGTTGCTTTTAAACTGCAGGAAACTCTTCAGAAGGGTTTCCATGATCATTGTCATCTGGCTTTGCACATTGATACGTGCACCATGGGTTTCAGTCATCTTAAAATGAGACATCATCCTCAACACATGGTCTCAGACTGATGTGCCTTCCTTCATTCTAGCGGTCAATACAGAGACTATTGTCTCATGTTGTTGCCGGTCTGAAGGTTGCCAAAATATGTTCTGTAATGACTGCATAATCATTGATGTTGTCGCCATAGGCTCATGCTTTACAGCAAGAACCTCAGACATGGATTCTATCAAATAGCTATGGGCTTTCTCATCAGCTTTAATCCAATTATTATAGGCATTACGTGCAGCTCTGCCAGCATTAGGTGCTGGCTCAGAAGGACATTCCTCCATTATGACAAATTTAAGGTCTTCGCATACCAAGATCGCATTCATGTCACTTTTCCATTTTACATAGTTATCCCCGGTTAATTTTTCTTGTTGTTTGAGAATTGAGATAATTGCATATGTCATGGCTGAAAAATAATAAATGCGCATTCAACATTCATTCATCGCATATTAAAATTGTCAAATATTTAAGCATAAAATTAAACATGATGCATGATCAATGTATAATGAATTAGAAACCTAAAAGAATTACTATGTCATGGTTATCTATCATCACACAAATAAGTGACGCCTAGGGTAGGTCAAGTATTCGCATGATAGACTGAGACATTCTTAATTGATTAATATATCTGAAATAACTATTATTCCTATATTAATCAATTACCGTTATTATGATCAAGAAAGCTTTGATTAACAACTTAATCATTCCTTTGTGAGTGTGACTCATTATTTCAGAACCCTTGGACTTAACTAGTGAACTGCCGTCGTAGGGTATGTCAAATCACCATATACATCTAGAGTCTCTATCCTTTCGGAATCCAAACATGATATTGACCCAAAAATGACACCATTTGTAGGGGGACGAAAGCAAAGTCGTCTCAATACGCCTATTGAATCTCACGTTTCTAGATAACAATGGAGATCGCGCGAGGCAGAAGCCTGCGTAATGGTTTGTTGGGCACGTCGCGACACACAGAGGGGTTACGTCGTGACGCAACCCAGTTTTCAACTAAAATGAGAAGGGTTAAGAAAAATTTTCAACCTTAAGCTCTTGATGCCAATTGTAGGAAACAACTTTCCTTAGCGCGGCGAAAGTTGCTTGTGGTGGCACCAGGTCGGGTATGGATCATAAAAAATTTTCTTTGCATTCTCCATTTGTTGTAGTAGCCAAGATCAATCCTTTGGTGTCCAACACTTGGATCAACCACTCAATCTTCCGAACTATGACTCGAAACTAACAAACCGAAGTGTGGGCTTCACTCATAAAGATTAAACCTCTAAACTATTTAGAGATTTATGATGTCATAATGGTGTTTGGCTCTTTGGAATTTCATAATGGTGTTTGGCTCTTTGGAATTTCAAACACTCTCAAAACACTTGTGAATGTTTGAACTCTCTTTATTTTCTCTCTAATTCTTTCTCACAACAATTGTGTGAATGAATGCAAAGCGTTAACCTTAGAAGTGAGAGAAATGGTAGAGATTATACTCTCTTACACAAGCCAACTAACCTTGTCATTAAGCAACTAACGCTTTCTTGCAATGGCCAACACAAAAATGTGAATGTCATACCAAAGCATAATAAATTATAAGTTAAAGACAAGAACTTTGTCATTAAGTATTCAATGCTTTCTTTCAATGGAAAACACATAAATGTGAAGGCCATACCAAAGCATAAAATACATTAGCTAATGACGAAACTATTAGGTGTATACAAGCCACCCAATAGACATAATTACTTGGATGACATGGTAAGCCATATGGCTTTGTCTCCTAAGGTAAATAAAAATCACCATCTCAATAATGATTAAGTTATCTTCAATTATGTTGTAGTAATTATCTCATAATTATTACTAACTTGATTATCTCATAATCAAGACTTGATTATTTCATAATCAAAGAATTCTAGAAAACATTAAGTTAAACTAATTTAACATAGTTTTCATTTGTGACAATAAATATTATTAATCTCATTAATAATATATAAATATAAAGTGAGCATATAATTAGACAATCTAATTATATTAGGTTTGCTACAGTTAATCGAGCTAGCACGGGGACCTAATGGACCTACGGTTCCGAGCTCCAATAATTCTGAAATAGTAATTAAACTCTTTAATCAAATATTACGAATTATTAACTCCACATTATTCCACTAAAAACTCGAAGTTGAACTCTCGTTACCGTAGATGGATAAAATAAAATCGAACAACTTCGGTGTCCATCGATATAGTCATTACATATTGATATAACCCTTCACGAATATCTCATAAATAGAGCCGAGTCAAAAGTCCGTTAAACCCCTCTAAATATTTTATCTCTTAAGCATCATTGATTCTATAATGAATAATTTATTCATAAAAATTATGAATATAAAATGTTATATTCGCAATAGAAAAGTTGAGCGCTCAAATTGTTCAAGTCCCGAATCAACTTTTAAAAAAGTTATTCTTCTGCTTCTCGTAAGAATGAATGAATTCCATATCTATGTAAAACGTTCTCAGCTACACACCAAACCATATCCCTAAAATACGTAGTTATTGGCCGGGAATGCAACACCAACCTCACCATAGTAAATCAAAGGACATAGCATGTCATTTAGGAGTTCGTAGTACACTCAGGATTAAGATCGAATCCATATATGACCATCTATTAGATAAAATGAATTTCTTTGGTTAACAGATATTAAAAGAAATTTCGTATTTATCTGAGTCCAGTCCTATATGATCTCATCATACAAGGTGCCTCCATTCCCATGCCACTACATGAATGATCATTGATCAAGGTCGTCATACAAGTATAGAATGGAACACAGCTATAGATAAACCACAAACAAAGTACCGTCTTTGTTTGCTCTCTACGGACTATTTAGATTACTAAATTCAGACATAAACCCTCTTTTGCATCAAACATACACTAAGTCTGAAGGTACAATAGTAATCAAGGTAAACAAGACAATTGGACAATATGCGATATAAATCAAACAACTTTGATAAAATGAATAATGCATTTATTATTATTACAATAATCAATTCCGTTTTACAATACATGAAGCTTTAGGACATAAATCCCAACACATACTTCTTCATATCTGCTCGCATTCCTTCCCAATACAATACAACTGCAATTCTTTTGAAAGTGCGCAAATATCCTGAATGACCTCCTTGTGGAGAATTGTGAAATTCGGCTAACAACATAGGGATTATTGGGGATGATTTTGGAATGACTAGCCTTCCATTGTACATCAAATTTCCCCCATGCAACGAATATTGTTGTAGCGAATTTTCCTTGTAACCGGGTTCCACTAACAACGCTTTCACAATGGTTCTAAGGAGAGGATCACCTTGCACTTCATCTTGTAACTCAGCCAAAACAGGATAAATGCTAAAGATACCAAATTAAAGTGAGTGGATTATGTATGAATTAACCCATTTTGAACAATATAATGATCTTCTTCAACCTAGGTCGATATTGGATTTCAAGCTCGTAACCCATTAACTTAATCAGCCACTTTTGCTGCCCCTCAGTGACAACTCGCAGATCTAACAGGAATTTAAGGCTACTTTGATCCGTGCGCACGATGAATTTCCTACCAAGCAAGTAATACCTCTATTTTTGAACCGCAAGTACAATAGCCATCAATTCGTGTTCATATATTGATTTGACTTGAGCTCGAACTGATAAGGTTTGACTCCAAAACGCGATTGGATGACCATCTTGCATGAGGACTGCACCTAACCCCACCCCTGAAGCATTTGATTCCACCACAAAGACCTTCGAAAAATATGGCAATGATAAGACAGGGACAATCATCATCATATTTTCAAATTCATAAAAGCCTTTCCAGCCTCGTCTCTCCATTTAAAGGCATTCTTCTTCAATAATTGCGTTAGTGGTGCAACAAGTTTCCCATACCCTTTGACGAAACGACGGTAATAACTTGTAAGCACGAGGAATCTCCTCAAGGCCTTGAGATTAATAGGTGTGGGCCATGAAGACATGTTATGCAATTTGGAGGGGTCAGCAGCTACCCATTTAGCTTATATGATGTGCCCCAAATATTTAACTTGGCTTTGAGCAAAATGATATTTTTTTCCATTGGCTACCAACTGATTCTGATTCAATATTTGTAGGGTCATCCGTAGATGTTCCAAGTGTGAATTAAAGTCCTTGCTGAATACCAGTATGTCGTCAAATAAAACCAAGATGAATTGTCGTAAGTATGGCATGGAAATATCATTCATCAATGATTGAAATGTGGATGAGGCATTTATTAACCCAAAAGGCATCACAAGAAATTTGTAGTGACCCTCATGGGTACAGAAGGCTATCTTATCAATATCAGCCTCATTCATCCTTATTTGGTGATACCCGGACTTGAGGTCAAGCTTCAAAAATACCACGACTCCTTGTAGCTCATCCAGCAACTCACCTATGACAGATATCAGAAACTTGTCTGGAACAGTCATCTTATTAAGAACCATGTAGTCGACACACATATGCCACCCTCCATCTTTCTTTTTAACCAGCAAAATAGGACTTGAATAAGGACTGATGCTATGCCTGATAATTCCAACAGATAACATATCCCTTACTATATTTTCGATCTCATTCTTTTGATAGTAAGGATATCTATATGGCCGGATATTTGAGGGTTCAACACCTTCTTTTACCCGAATTAAATGGTCTTGTTTTCATTGGATTAGAAGGCCATATGGTGTTCTGAAAACTGAGATAAATTCCTCGAGTACCTCTTGTAGCTTCTGGTTTGTCACCCTGGGCACCTCTGTTTGTTTAGCCACCATTACTGAAAAATTGGTCAATTCCACCAAAAACTTATGGTCACCATTTGGACTGTCTTCAACAAAATTTTCAGGGACATTACCTTTTTGGATAAGACTGGTCGCCCTACCAGGTCACCACTTTGTCCTTGCTCACAAATCACATCGTCAAGGTTTTGTAATTTGTGGAGAAATCCCCCAAGGTCTAAAGCCAAGCTACTCCAAAGACGACATCTGCAGTTCCCACCTCAAAGGAATGAAAATTTTGATATATAATGAAGCCTTGCACTCTTAAAGAAACTTCCATACAAATCCTTTATCTCTGCAAACACACTCCATCTCCCAATTGCACACCAAATCTGTTGGAGTTTTGGGCGAAGGGCGCTGCGGAAGTGCGTTTCAGGCGAAACCGTAATTTTAAAACTTTTAAATTACCGAATAAATTATTCAATATCTAATATGAATAATTCATTCATATTTCACCTAAACATATTTATTCGATATCAAATAACGACATAAATAATTAAGAAACGTCGTGAAACTTTTAAGAAAATATTTTTTCCGCAAAATGGCATAAAACGCGTTTTTAACTGAACCGACTACCCAATACACATGAGGGCTGCCCAGGTCAGCCCCAATAGTATTAGGGTAGTTCATGGGCTGCCCGAATAGTGACAAATTCACTGTTTGGACAGCCGTCACCCGGTTGGCTCAAAAGTCACCCGGTAACGACTTTTTACCGTTTTCGCTTATTTCAACTCCGAAACAATTTCCGGTAATTTTTACAACACCCAAAACACATCCAATACATTAATATAACATCAATTTCATCAACATAAACCCAGATTTTCTAAATCTGATCCAGAAACCAAAAGTGCCAATTTTCATGCTTTAAATCCAATTTTTCAAGATTAATCCAATTAATCAAAACACCAATTAAAATCACCACACATGAACCACCCAAGAACAATTATAGGCATTACAAGTGTGGTCATAATACTCTAGAATGGCAACATATCATCAAATGAAAAATTGGACAATAATTACATTAGTTTCATCCAAATCTACTTCATACATGCTCAACACTTCCAAATCCATCATCCATCACCAAAAGCCCCAATTTTAACAAGTAAAGAAAACCATAGAATTATTCTAGCAATACAAGAACAAGAAACAAAATTTCCAAACTCAAGAAGATTAAAGATTAACTTTTAATCTCCAATTTTCCTAAGCTTTTTTCTTGTTTTTCTTCACTTTTCAACTTGAATCATCAAGCAACTTTGGAACCCATTTCCATGTGAAGCTTTCAGCCAAGGTAGAAGATGATGGAAAAAGAAATATTTTTTTTTACTTTAAAATGAAGTTGCAGACTTTACTAGGGGTATTTTTGTCCATTTATAAAATTTAATCCAATTAAATAATGTTAAGCTTTTTGGTAACAAATCAAATTTGTACACATTTAGCTTAATTAAATCATGCCATGTGTTTCAATAATAATTAAACATATTTCATAACATTTATGAAATATTGATATTATTTAACTCTTCAAATATTTACCAATTTAAATATCTAAATAATTAATTAATATAATTATTATATATATATATATATGTATTTTTATTTACATTAAATAACAAATATATATATTTATGGCATGTGTCAAAGTCTCGTTTGACAATTAATTAATATGTATCAAATCGAATTTTGTATCAAATACAAATACATATTAATTATTAAATGACCAAAATCCCCTAAAGCATGTGTTATCATTTAACCGATTAAACGATTCGAATTAACTCATTTAATCCGATGAAGTATTATGAATAATATGTATTATTCATAACACGTTGCCCAAGTGCTCAACGAGTATACTTCATATTGTAGGACTCTCTAAGTTTAGGTTTATTCGTCACGAAATCCAATTTGGTGTCCATAATTCACCCACTCATGAATTATGACGACCAGAGATAATCTCGCTAAACTATGCAAGTCGAGGTCATTGCATACGTATAATCCCTCTGTCGCATGTTATCCATATTATACATGGGATATAGATAAGAACGTCAAATCCGTTCGGTATAATATAGTCGACTTTTCAATTTACGATCTCTAAATAACACTCGGAACAAGCTTCCGAAGTTATACCACGGTCATGTATTTACTAGATCGTAAACACGTGAGGATACCTATGCCCTATACATAGGACTGACAGATTCTATCTTGATACGCACTGGATATTATGAGCATCGGTCCACACCCAACGAACAAGCGGAGGTCTGATCTAAATAGATCGGTGACGTGACTGCAAAGTGTGGAGGATAACTCATATATCCTATTGTGGTATCTCAAGTCGAATGACCACTATGCTCGCTCAACTCGAGAATATTCCTATTGACGTTGGTGTACCATCTTTTAGGAAATCTTCAGTGAGTCGTTCAGTGTTTATCAAATAAACACCTATATGTCTATACGAATCTCCCGAGACTCATGGTTCATTGGGATAAACCATCAGACCAAGTCACGATATACGACATGTACTGGTCTCAGCGGGTTTTACTAACCGACTCGTGTCAATAAATCTTGACCAGGAACTTTATTTAAGGATATACATCTTATAGTGCGATTCCCAATGTCAATTACATACTACATTGTAACTGCGTACTATATTGTAAATCCTAGGGTTTTTGTCTAATATACACGTATCACTAAACCGAATTTAGTTTCAATCTAATCGTAATTAGATCGAATATGTGTATAAGAGACAAGAGGTGCTACCATTAAATAATTAATATTATGGAAAATGAAATTGTTCATATTCATGAATCAGACATAAATACGATTCAGATTGGCACTCCGAGCACCAACCCTAACAATTTCTCCCACTTGAGTATCATATACACATCTCAATGTATATCACATACTCATGGCCCTCAAGAGCTCACCTAGCACTCAAAAGGTAGGCAACATGAAGTAGGTCCGCTATAACATAGTAAGTCTGTCTAACAAACCCAATTGTTTTCCTTAGCCAGCATCATTCATATTTTGTAGAATCCAAATTCCACATCAATATGAATCAGACGCAATATCAGTATTGTGATATAGCTACTAAGTTGTCTATGTATTTAAAAATCAAATCCAAATACTATGAGACAACCGCAAGCACTACACTAATATGAAAACTTCTAATCTATAGGGTCACTATGAAATTTCATAAGTCAATACTTCATAAGTTGCAACTGATTCCACTAGTTTAGTAGAATCAACGGTGACACTCCCACTGCATCTTTTCTGACTTTATATGACGTAGACCATCTAACGTCATAATTAGACTCCAAACTAATCTGACCATAATGGTTGCAAATTATATTCTCCATGAATAAGAAACTCATTTTTAATATCTCAAAGATCACAAAGAACATGTTTCAAGACACATCATATGGTCTACAACATATCAAAATAACTCGTAACAATTACAATTAAATTGATATCTTTAATCGTACATAATATAGTATTCATTATGCCATCATCCTATAATGCATAAAATTGATTAGACATTCTAATCAATTTCCCTTTCGACAAATGAATCATATTTTACGAAAGATGAATACTATATATTTAAAAGACACGTTAACTGTCAAACAGTTATACTAACTGTCATACAGATAATCTTACCGTGTCTTTTATTAGATCATATCTAATACGCGACTAATGAGAGTATTTCACAAGTCTCTTAGTTTTATATCATATATAAAATTTTATATCAAATATAACAGAGACTACTCTCACTGCTTACACGGAGAAAAGAAGACTTAGGTAAACCTTTAGCTTACAAACATCTCATTATTACATTAATAATGATAATGTCGTTATGATATATAACACTAGAAAGAAAAATTTATACGCTCTCACTGACCTTATTATCATATATGTATTCTCTGTGCTATGAAAAATCAGATAATTTGACTGTATCAAAATTAGAGAACACGGATTTTCTAAAAGCTTATCTGAGTCTACAATAGGCTCTGTAAGCTGTATGGGCCAAATTTGGACCCAAGGGTAAAATCGTCTTTTCACTTCAAGCCCAACAGAAAGCAAGGCCCAATAGTAGAATCCCAACCCAGAAAATTTAGCATTATTGAATTATAATTAAGCCTCAAGCTTATGGACAACTCATCAACCACTCATCCCCCACTTTGCCTAACACAAGGCATAATCTCACATGTTGTGATCTTTCATCAAAAGAATGAGCACGTTGTGGGACTTATGCCAGCTGCTAAAGTCACTCATCTTCATCTATAAATTGCAACACAATTCGAGAAATTGATTCATTCAAGTCTTAGCTTTCATACTTAAGCTCTCTAAGCTTCTCACTCCATAAACACCAGCCACCGCCCTCACGGCAGTCAAGGTAACTTCCAACCTTATTCTTCCATTATATACAGCTCGACTTCATACTGACTTGAGCGTCGGAGTGCCAACGGCACCCACCATATCGATGGGCAGTACTTCATGCTCATTTTACCTTTGTTTTGCAGGATCGCTAGTACCCCCAACCTACAAATTCTTGATTGTGGACCTCGGGCGAAATCCAGCATCCATAATTTGGCACCTACCGTAGGGCCTTAGGGTTCATAGCAGGTAAAGATCTTTCGCTCTACGGTTCTTAAAACACCATCACTCATGGCATCTAGCAGTGAGAAGACACCAAACCCAGTGGCAGCACAAATAGCCATACTCCAAGAACGATTACGAAATTTGGAGGAAGAGAACCTGACTATGCGAAGCTCCAACATAAACCTTCAGAAACAGTTGGAGCAAATCTCTTCCACCTCTCAATAACTTGATACTCCCGACAATCCCAACAATCACGTAGTCTCATCCAATCTTTTGAGGACGTTCAATGATGTGGCAAACGATGATCCGCTCCCAGGTGACGACCCCCGAAATGATACAAGAAATGTACCAATTTCTCCAGTCGACCAAGTGCAACAAGTCACTTCCAACATGCGCAAAGAAATGTTAGAATTCAAAGAAGCAATTTTATCCAGCCTACCAGGTGTCAAGCTACCAATAAGGAAAAGCCGAGCCGGAACAATTTCTGACACACCATTTTTTGAGACTGTCACTTCCATAGAATTACCAATGAAGTTCAGTCCTCCAGATATGAAGATGTATGATGGATCGACTGACCCAGACGACAACATTATCCACTACAAATACAAGATGATGTCGACGGGTCTAACCCATCGACAATGGGAAGCTGGAATGTGCAGAGGATTTGGAGAAACACTGGCGGGTCTGGCCCTAACTTGGTTCATTAATCTCCCATATAGATCCATTGGATCATACCAAAAACTAGCAGACAAATTTGTGGAGCGTTTCGTAAGTTCCTGCAAGCTTGAGAAGACTACTGATGACCTCAATGCAATCCAGCAACGAAAAAAGGAGTCCTTGTGAAGCTACGTGGCTCGCTTCAACAAAGAAATGATAACTATCTCAGATCTCCATCAACCTACTGCAGTAAAAGCATTCAGAAACAATTTACTCTTAGAAAGTAGACTCTACAATAAGCTCACTAAATTTTGATGCTACACAATGGACCAAGCCATGGCTCGGGCCCAAATTGAAATAGGTGGGAAGAAGACAAGAGGAACAAAAGGAAAGAAAATTCCTATAGTTTACAGAGTGATAGAATTCAAAATACTCCCAAACGACACAAAGAATTTACTAGCAAAGCACCACAGTCAGTAGATAAGAGGAATCATCAAATGGCACATCGACACTTCAACCGAGACTTCAACCGTCAACCCTTACCTTATAGGGTACAAGATAAGTCCGTAAATAGGGAGAGACTCTCATACTACAATTTCACTGTTTCCCTAAGAGAATTGGTTTCAGTCCTCAAAAAGATGGGGAGCGAAGTAAGATGGCCCCCACGCTCCAGAGATTATTCTGCCAAAATATATACCAGTAAATGGTGTGAATTTCATAGGGATTATGGACATACGACAGCAGATTGCATAGCACTGAGATTGGAAGTATTGGAGTTGCTGAATAAAGGACACCTGAAAGATTTGCTCACAGAGAAAGACAAAGCTATGATGGCCCGGAGAAACGAAAAAGAGGTTGGCCCCCACCACCACCACCAATTAACAATAATGTAAGTTTTATTTCTGGTGGATCTGAAGTCAGCGGTATCTCATACTCAGTCGCGGAATGAAATTCTAAAGCAGTAATAATGGGTTTTTCCCATTCTACGATGTCAATAGAGGGGATGTTCACGAACCTAACGTCGAATTTCTAGACGACAATAACTCCAGTCAAATGAACCCTCATCATGACGCACTGGTGATCTCTTTGCATGTTGCAAACTTTATGATCAAACGAGTGCTAGTTGACACGGGGTCTTCAACATACATCATCTTCAAAAATGCCCTTTCAGACATGGGAGTCGAGATAGAAAAATCAACATGAGGTCAACAATTCTTATTGGATACAGCGGCGAACACAAATTCACCACATGGGAGATATCTCTCACAGTCTACTCAGGAGGAATAAAAAGATGACTACATTTTGGTCCTCAACTGTCCCTCAGCCTACAACTTAATTGTTGGTACACCTTGGATTCATGAGATGGGGGCAGTCTCGTTAACTTACCATCAAGTGCTTAAATTTCCCACAAGGTGGGGGATCTAAGAGATAAAAGGGGACCAATCTGCTTCCAGGAGTTATTATCAGACGACTTTTAAAGCAAAACCTCAATCAGCATAGCAATTAATGAATGGATCTGGTTCTTCAGAACCAGATCTACCAAGCATAGAGGAGCTTGACGAGGTCCAAATTCACCCACAACATACAGATCATAAAGCACAAATCGGGGATAATCTAAATCCCAAGCTACGAGCCGACTTAATTGATTTCTTGAAAAAACGACATGACTGTTTCACCTGGTCTCACAAAGATATGACCGAAATCAATCCTGAATTAATCACCCATGAGCTCCACCCTACTGTCTGAAAGAAGAGAAGAAAGTTCGCTCCGGAGAGAAATCAGATCATTGACGAAGAAGTCCAAAAGCTGTTACAAAATGGAGCCATGAAGGAGGTCCAATTCCCAGAGTGGTTAGCCAATCTGGTGATAGTACGAAAGAAGAATGGGAAATGGCGAGTCTGCATCGACTTCACGGATTTGAACAAAGTATGCCCCAAGGATTCATTCCCTTTGCCTCACATTGATTCAATGGTTGATGCTACAACATGCCATGAATTGTTAAATTTCATGGATGCGTATTCAGGCTACAATCAAATCCTCATGCATCCAAAAGACCTAAAGAAGATTGCATTTGTCACCAACAGATGCATATATTGTTACAAAGTGATGTCATTCGACCTCAAAAATGCAGGAGCCACTTATCAACGTATGGTAAACAAAATGTTTTCTCAACAAATTGGGAAAACTATGAAGGTCTACATAGATGACATGTTGGTAAAATCATTGGAAGCCGAACGACATCTGTCACATTTGGAACATGAATTTGACACAATAATGAGATATGTCATGAAATTAAATCCAACGAAATGTGCTTTTGGTGTCGCTTCAGGAAAATTTATTGGGTATATGGTTACTCAACAATGGATAGAAGCTAATCCAGGTCAGATCAAATCCATACTTGATATTCCCTCTCCTACCAACCCAAAAGATGTCATGCGACTAGCTGGGAGAATCACTGCACTTAATAGATTCATCTCCAAGTCAACAGACAAAATTTTTTTATTCTTCTCCGCCCTAAAGAAAGCAAAGAACTTTGAATGGACTCCATCCTGCGAGGAAGCTTTGAAAGAACTCAAATGGTACATGTCCTCCCCATATTTTTTATCGAAGCCACCCGACAATGAAAGACTTTTTCTATACTTAAGAGTTTCAGAACGAGTAGTAAGTGCAGTCTTGATCAGAGAAGAAAATGGGGCACAACTCTCAGTCTACTATGTGAGTAAAGCACTACTAGATGCGGAGTCACGCTACCCTCATATGGAGAAATTGGTATTGGCTTTAATAATGGCAGCTAGGAAGCTATGACCCTATTTTCAAGGGCACCCAATCACGGTTTATACATCGTATCATATGAGAAGCATACTCCATAAGCCTGAGCTTTCATGAAGACTGACGAAATGGGTTGTGGAGCTTGGAGAACACGACATCACATATCAACCACACACTGCAATAAAATCACAAGCCCTCGCATATTTTGTGGCTGACTTCAGCCTCAGTCTACAGGCACCAGCTGAGCAGGAGATCCAATGTATTCATCCATCGACCACATGGAAACTTGCAGTCGACGGATCAAGCAATAAGCGTGGGTGTGGATTAGGGATTGTGATTACCACTCCCGAAGATGACATATTGCAACAGGCAATCAAATGCGGCTTCAGAGTCTCCAATAATGAAGACGAATATAAAGCCCTCATAGCCGGTTTGAACTTGGCCCAAGAGCTTGGAGCCAAAAAGATATAAGTGAAATCAGATTCTCAATTAATTGTCAATCAATTCCGGGGTTCATATCAAGTACGAGGCCCACATATGGCCTCTTATTTACAAAAGGTAAAGGAACTCCAGTCGACATTTGAGGAATTAACTATCTCACAAGTCTCCAGAATTGAAAATACTCATGCATACGCGTTAGCCACTCTTGGTTCGACAATGCAAGGGGATAAAACCCAGTCCATCCCAATCGTATATTTTCAATGGCCAACAATCTGGAAATGTGGAATAGAAGAAGTTACCATAATCACACCATGTGACTCATAGATGACTCCAATAGTGTAATATTTACAGAATGGCATACTACCAGAAGATAAAATGGAGGCTCGAAAGATTCAACGACAGGATGCCAGATTCACACTATATGATGGCCAACTTTTAAGGAGATCATTATCCGGTCTTTATCTTAAATGTCTTGCTCCCGAGGAACCCCAATATGTATTGGCTGAGTTACATAAAGGGGAACGCGGAAACCATTCGAGTGGAAGAAGCCTAGCATGTCGAGCCCACACGACAGGGTACTATTGGCCATCTATGCGGACAGACTCGGCCAAATTCACCCATAAATGTAAGAAGTGTCAAAGGTTTGCTCCAATCTCACACTAACCACCTGAGAGGCTCAACCCAATTTTGTCACATTGGCCATTCATGAAATGAGGAATGGACATCGTTGGAAAGCTCCCAACCGCCCCAGGACAGCGAGTCTACATGCTCGCCCTTACAGATTACTACTCCAAATGGATTGAAGCATAAGCCTTTGCCAAGAAACGAGACAGAGAAGTACAAAACTTCATTTGGAAAACCATCTTGTTAAGCAAATTATTTGTGTTTTAAAACCCATGTGACAAAGCAAGCAAAAAAACTTAAAAATTGATTAAAGAGTAAAAACTTTCATTCAAGTTTTAAGGTTTTCAATACAAAAACAACAAAAAATAGGGTAAATAATAAATCGCATAAGTCATTTTATGGGCATCTCGGGCGGTGGAACTTCAATAGAAGGCTGAACATCCTCAGATGGAACTTCAGGAGTTTGAACAAGAGTAGTAGATCTTGGGTCAATTTTAGGCAATCTACAGTCTTCAATTGCCTCAGCATGTTTTTCCATAATAACCCTTTCATCTGCAGCACCTCCAATAACCTCTTACTCTTCAACCACCTCTTTCGAAAGCACTTCTTCCACTCTCTCTTCTTCTTCACCTTCACTTGAAAGAGACAACCCAACAACCAATTTGTCATACTCTCTGATCTATTTCTTCGGCTTCCATGCGAAATGTTGACCAGCCAAATATTCCTTCATTAGATTGATCATCTCTTTCATCATTGACTCAAACGCAATCCATTTAAGCTGTTCAAGTAATTCAGCTTTCTCTTTCATCAAATTTTCCACACTTTCCTTGAATGCTTCGTTGGTGACCACATACACTTCCCTCTCTAATTTCAACGTCGCTTGAGTCTCATTTAACTCATTTTCAACCTTTCTCAACTTCCTTTCAGAAAAATCAAAATTCATTTTCAATTCAGCAAAGTCTTTTCTCACAGATGTGTTAGCCTTCTCTAACTCCCTCATCCGCCTTTGGCTCAACTCAACATATTCTTGCATAAAAAGGCCACACTCCATGACCTGAAACAAACTTGATTTATATCTTCCATTAGACAGAAAGACAAAAAAATTGATGTAGATATATATTTACATCTCACATGATAACTCAGAGCTGCAATCTTCTTGCTTGTTTTCGTTGGACCTAATTCAGTCAACCGATGCTCATTTCTTCGAGGAGGAGACGTTTTATAAATTTGGAAAGGCTGGAGGGATCATAAATTGCTGTGGTTCCATGAGGAATCTTCACAATAACATTTTCTAAATCTTCCTCAACTTAAACTATAGCTTTCCTCTTTTTTGAAGTTGAGGCCTTCTCAATCGGCTGTTTCATTGAGGCAGGAACATCGATCGAAGCTACCTCTATTGGCTTCAGAACTTCCACCTATGTAGCTTCAGGTTCCTTCCCTTTGACTTTCTTAGTTTTTCTCCGGCTTCTCATTTCGTCAAGAGTATGCACCTTAAATGGACCCGACATAATTTTAGCTGCGCATAAAAAACTCCTCAGGGGTCAGAGGTTTTAAAAATAAGCAGCTCCTCAAATGTTACTTGAATCGCCCAAGTGCACAGTATCACGGCCAAAATATGCTTACATAAAGCTAAATGGGTACCTTCTGAATCAAAGACTTCCTTCCACAACAGAGTTAATCTCAGTCTCATTTCTTCTAAAGTAGTTCTCCAATTCATTTTTGAGTCGGGCAAACTGAGAATGAACTTTGTGTTTGATAAGACTCGAATGGTAGTATCAAAGCTTTTGTTCAATTGAAGACCTAGAAAAAGAAAATAGGGAAATTTCAGTCATACAAGTAATAAATATAAAAGTACGAAGGTAAGGTTGAAAACACTCACTCGACGAATTCCAATGTTCCGGAATACTACCACTCTCATTCGACCCAAATACACTCTCCTCTCTAACGAAGAAATAACATTTCCGCCAATCCCCCATGTCATTTATTGTAAGCCCCAACACCAAATACTCCCTCTTCTGGCGAAGATACAAGTGATACCTTACTTTCTCTCTCAAGTACTCTTTCATATAGTACGTATACAATAGGTCTTTCACCCCAAATTCAATCCCCGACTCAAAATTCATACACTCAATCGACAGTAAGATCCTTCAAGTGTTGGGCATTAACTGAGAATGAGCCAACTGGTAATGATTCAGCACTTCCCACACTAACTTTGGAATATGGAATCTAAATCCATCTATGAATGGGCATTCATAAAACCCAATCCACCCAGGTATTTTATAATCTATCATTTCAGTCGATGATGCTAGCCTTACTTCTATTGATCGAGGAAACCTATACTTTAATTTCATTTCTCTCATTGATTTTTCAGTAACCCGACTAGCTGGGTTCCTAGTTAGGATATTTTTTGGTTCACTCATGCTTGGAATCTCACTCGACCCTCCAATGGCAGGCAATGACCTAAGAGGTGTCGCATAAGTAGGTACTCCTAATGGTGGTTCAGCTATTGTTACAAGTCCAGCCTCAATAAAATCTTCATACGACCAATCCCTATAAGTCTCTTCATCACTCAAATCATTCGAAGATCGTTCAATATATTTATCAATTTGCGCACCTAAACTACCCAATGATTCATCACTCTACATTTTTCAATCAACAAAGTTACAAACACCAAATTCCTAAAATTTCTACTACTTAGAAGATCAAAGCCATTCCAAACCTCAAACAAAATCCAAACATTTCACTATATCTTTCAAGATCAAATAACCTATTTGACTAAGAATTATTTGAATCTACACGATGAATAATTGAAGATATTGAAGAATATGAAGAAGGTTATGAAGGGTACCTTGAAGATCAAAAGAGCTTTCCTAAACTTGCCAACCGAAAGAAATTTTTCTGTAAGACAGAATGAACCTCAAAACTCTTTCTTATACTCTCCATTTTGGCGATTCAAATTCCCTCCAAAAGGCGTCTCGAAATTCCCATTAGGGTTTTAATAAATGAAGTTGGGCTCAAGACATCCTTAGGCCCATTTTCCCTCCAGTCTGCCAAGAGTAGCGTTATAACAAAGATAACTAAATGAGACAATATGATGACATCTGTCGATTCCGGAAGTAGCTCATCCCATTAGTGAAATCACTTCCATACCATTGTGAAACCTTGACATATTGTTTCACTCGACACAACACATAAAAGAATATAGTGTGATGATATTTCAGTCAATATCTCTTTATGAAGAGTTTACAGGTATATTCCAGTCGACGTCAATATTTGATTCTTTGTAAGATTATTTCAGTCGACATGCATGTATGAAGTGCTTGCAGTCGACATGCCTATGTGGAGCTTTGTATGTGTAATCTAGTCAACATCTTATGAAGTGTTTCATGAACATTTCAGTCGACATACATGTATGAAGTATTTGTATATATATTTCAGTCGACACGTACGTATGAAGAGTTTGCAGGTATATTTCAGTCGACGTCAATATTTGAATCTTTGTAAGATTATTTCAGTCGACATGCATGTATGAAGTGCTTGGAGTCGACATGCCTATGTGGAGCTTTGTATGTGTAATCTAGTCAACATCTTATGAAGTGTTTCATGAACATTTCAGTCGACACGCATGTATGAAGTATTTGCATATGTATTTCAGTCGACATGTACGTATGAAGAGTTTGCAGTTATATTCCAGTCGATGTCAATATTTGAATCTTTGTAAGATTATTCCAGTCGACATACATGTATGAAGTGCTTGCAGTCGACATGCCTATGTGGAGCTTTGTATGTGTATTCTAGTCAACATCTTATGAAGTGTTTCATGAACATTTCAGTCGACATGCATGTATGAAGTATTTGCATATGTATTTCGGTCGACGCGTACGAATGAAGAGTTTGCAGGTATATTTCAGTCGACGTCAATATTTGAATCTTTGTAAGATTATTTCTGTCGACATGCATGTATGAAGTGTTTGTAGTCGACATGCCTATGTGGAGTTTTGTATGTGTATTCTAGTCAACATCTTATAAAGTGTTTTATAAATATTTCAGTCGACATGCATGTAAGAAGTATTTGCATATGTATTTCAGTCGACACTTATGTATAGAAAGTATACGGGTATATTCCAGTCGATATGCAAGTATGAAGTATTCATATAATTACTCCAATCGACATTGCATGATACACTGTTTGGGCAGCATGTGAACTGCCCTAGTACTGTTGGGGCTGACCTGGGCAGCCCTCATGTGCATTGGGTGGTCGGTTCGGTCAAAAATACGTTTTATGCCATTTTACGGAAAAACATTTTCGTAAAAGTTTCGCGATGTTTCTAAACTATTTATATCGTTATTTGATATCGAATAAATATGTTTAGGTGAAATATGAATAAATTATTCATATTGGATATTGATTAATTTATTTGGTAATTTAAAAGTTATAAAATTACGATTTCACCCGAACCGCGAGCTTCCGCTGCGCCAGCGCCAAAACCCCAACATCGACAACCCAACTATACTGCGATAACCGTGAGTACTTTTTGGGCGTAATCAGTCAGTGTCTTCGATTAAGAGAACATCTAGACTCTTTTCTTATATCAAATACAAGTGTTCAGGAGGTTTAGATACCATTTGGGATCTACAGTGTGTGTGTTGAAGGTTCCTAATCTATTTGAACTACAGGTTCCTCCGTTGGTTCGTTGATTTTAGGTTGTACTTCATCAAGTTCAAGGTCACCACCTTCAGACAAAAATTCTATTTCTAGAAATTTTACGAAGCGAGCTACGAACACATTTCGATGCTCGGTATCATAGAACAAATATCCTTTCGTATTTGAAGGATATCCAACAAACCTAAACTTTTACCCTCGATGCGAAAGCTTATCTTGCTGAGCCATCCTGACATATGCAGGACAACCCCAAATCTTAACATAATTAAGATTCGGTTTCCTACCGGTCCATATCTCATACGGAGTGATAATAACAACCTTTGAAGAAATCTTATTCAAAAGATGAGCGACAATTTAAAGAGCATACCCCCATAAGTAATAGGGCAAATCTGTATAACTGAACATCGATCGGACCATATCCAATAATGTATGATTTCTCCTCTCAGATACTCCATTGTGTTGTGGAGTACCCAAAGGAGTATATTGAGCGAATAATCGGTGAACTCACCACTCATATATTCACCGTCTCGATCAGATCGAAGACATTTAATATATTTACCAGTCTGTTTTTCTACTTCATTACGGAATTCTTTGAACTTTTCAAAAGTTTTTGATTTATGTTTCATCAAATAAATATAATCGTACCGTGACAAATCATCGGTAGAGATAACGGAGTACGAAAAATCACTGTGAGCAGTGTGACTCATGGGACCACATACATCAGGATGTATCAGTTCCAATAAGTCAGTGGCTCGATGTCCTATACCCGAAAATGGGGCTTTGGTCATTTTACCCCGAATGAAAGATTCACAAGTTGGATATGGTTCAATGGTGAGATCCTGTATCAAATCATTCTTAACCAACTAGGTTAGGCGTTTGCGTTTCACTCCTATATGACCCAACCTCATATGTTACAGTTCAATATTATTTATATCAGATAATTTACGTTTATTAATTCAAGCATTAAAGATATCTTGTGAGGTATGCAAAATGTAATGACCGTGCTCATTTGGACAAATCAGGATCTGAACATTATATATGTCATATAAATAGAAATAACGATTCTTAATATTTACATTATATCATTTCGTATCAATACAAAACGTGACATAATAATCGCTACACATCCTTATAAAAAAAAGGCATGCAACAAAAGTCTCCCACCAGGTAGGGGAATCTCGCATAAGCCCACTGCAACTGCATCGAAAGTCGCCACTCCCGAATCGCAACTGCATCTCCCCGGATTTCAGTCGCCTACTTTCCTTTAGCACCTGTAACGAATTGCAAATGTGAATTGGACAAGCAAAATCTAAAATCCAACTAGATGATATAGCTTCTCAAGCTAATGAGATATCAATAATGAGAAAAATAAAAATACCTGAAGTATATGCTCTTTCCTTTCTGATATGGGCCAAGTAATCAGGACAATTCATCTTCCAATGGCTGATCTTACAGCAGTGGTGGCATTTATCTTCAGGCAGCTCTCTTTGGCTTAGCTATCTTACCATGTGGTGGAAGATTCAAACCTTTCTTTTTCTTTCCTTTCTTCTTCTTCCCTTTCTGTTTAGATTGGGAGGGAGCAGAAAGAGCAGTGGGTTTAAGAGGGCGAGTCGGTACTTCATTCCTCAAATCCTCCTCCGCAATTTGCAACATCTTATGCAACTCTTGATATGAACAGTTAATCCTATTCATATTGAAATACATCACAAATTGGCGATATGATGTCGGGAGTGATCCAAGTATGACACTTCGTCCCAAAGTGTCATTCAGAGGGAAGTTAAAGAGCATCATTTGTTCGATCAGATCAATCAGATGAAGCACTTGAGGGCTCACAGCTTGTCCCTCCTCAAGTCTTGAATGAAACAAATTCATCGAAATTTTATGAACCGAGACCTGTTCTTGGTTCATAAAGGACTCCCGAAATCGCATCATCATAATATATGTCAGGCAAACCAAAGTATTGCCTTTTAAGCTCCGGTGCCAAGGAACTGAGAATATATGATTTAACCATTCTATCATCATCTCTCCACCTCTCGAGAGTCTCACGTTCCTCTTGTGTTGCATCATCTGATATGGCAAGTGACAACAGACCTTCTAACACATATTCTAGTTTCTCAGACCCAATGACAATCCTTAGATCCAAGTCCCAATCTGCAAAGTTTTTGACGTCTTTAAACTTGTTCGTATCATGTATACGAGCAAAAGGATTAGTAGTAGATGCCGCCATCGCAAATCTATCATATAGATAGCGAAAAACAATTAGCAGATTAAACAGTTTCATATAATATCAAAATCATTATATATAAAGAGGATTACATGATAGTCAGTTTTATATATAAAGAGGTTGAAAATATTTTTGTAACGGTGAGAGATTTTATCTCAAAGCATTACTTGTGTGTAATTCTGGTAAGACATCAGAACTTAACCTCATATACATTCAATCCTAACTCTTAAGTCCAAGAAAATCAGCTTCCACGCCTCATGCCAATCTGACTATCATGTATCCATAATAATGTCTTGCCACAGGCTCTCTTAACGAATTTTAGATTTAAATCATGTATAAATTAATCAAAATGCAAAGGAACACTGGTGGTATCCCTTGTGTAGAATGGAAAAACCACTTCATCTAGATAGAACTTTCTGGCTCTTAACTGCCAATGACATGTAAGCTTTAACGAGCTCCTCCTTAACCATGAACAAGACAGAAGCTGCAAAAACACTCTGTACTATCTTTGTACTCATCCCCTTGTAAAAGCCAGGCAATCCTTCATAACGAATCATTTTAATTATTGCATCAAGGGTACCTGTATTGCACAAATATCAGTTACCATATTGATTTACCATGGAAGAGTCATCAGCATTAACACACGTAAGGAAGAATTCTTTTAGTTAATGAAGCAAACAAAAGTTACCAGAATGCCCCTCAGAGAAAAATTATTGCACGAGGACAAGGTTAAAACATAGTAATTAGAGATACACATTGGCAAAAGACCAAATAATGGAAACCTTAAACATGATGAATGTGAAGTGAGCACAAAGGATGCAAAAGAAATAATGCCCCGCAAAATTGAATAATGATAGCTAGGTCGCTCCTTTTCTAGAAACGCAATTCACAATTTGCCATTGGGGCTTTTTTTTGGATAAGTTGGGCATGTTAACTAACACTGACAACTAGAAACAAACATTGCCCTTAACGATTAATATTTATAGTAATACATCAATCTCGTTTATTATAATCACTTCCAAAATTATTTACCAACTTAAAATGATGCATTTTATATAAAAAGAAATTATGAGTGTCAAACTGATTCACTAATGCATACTTCATTAAGAAAATTAACCACACATATAACATCATAAATTTTCTTAGTGCAAGCATGAGAAGAGATGACTAACCAACCAAACAAAAGCATGAATCTTTGATGCCATTGTACTCTTTCCTGAGCTCAATAAAATATAAGTCTTTCTTTATGATTTCTGTCCAACGTCAACTTAGAAATTCCCCCCACTTGAAGTATGACAACGCTATTTGCTCTCATTTTCTTATCCAGGCAGTTAAAGATTTACGTTGTATTTTGTACATGAGAAGAGATGACTAATTACACAAATTTACATGACAAAAGACGGCATGAGTTTGATGTGCCTGTCTAAATTCTCCGAGGTAAAAAAAAAGGTGCCTCGGTCATCAGAGATCCCCTAAACAAAACTAGGTGATGTATCATAATAAATACTGATATTAAATGGTAATATGAAATTGTTAGATTATGTGTTTAGGACTGCTGATGTGGAGTTGGTTAGGTGTTGGTTATTTTTCTATATTTGTTCTGTTGTTCAGTTGTGATCATGGCATAATCTTAGGACCATGATTCTAGTGGGTAGTTATTAGGTTTTAGAGTTTATTTTATGTTTAAAATAACTTGTAATGTTTAACAGTAATGAAGCAGCTCATTTTACTTTCCTTTTGCCTTTATCAAAGCATTACTCTGTTTATTTTCTTATTCAACTAACAACAATTGGTATCAGAGCTCTCTTCTTAAGGGACCTGTGTGCAAGTTTGACGAGTCATGGAAGCCGAAGCCAGTCTCGCCGCGATCGCTCTGACGGTGTTTGACGGAAGCAACTACCGATTTGGGCAATACGTGTGGAGACATACTTGGAAGCTTTGGATCTTTGGGAATCAGTGGAAGAAGACTATGAAGTTCCTGCACTTCCGAACAATCCCACCATGGCACATATAAAAGCGCAAAAGGAAAAGAAAACAAAGAAGTCGAAGGCGAAGGCTTGTTTGTTTGCTGCCGTCTCATCTGCCATCTTCACTCGAATCATGTCCTTGAAGTCAGCAAAATAGATATGGGATTATCTCAAGAAAGAATATGAAGGAGACGAAAAAATTAAAGGCATACAAGTCTTGAACTTGATCAGGGAATTCGAACTTCAAAGAATGAAGGATTCCGAGACGATTAAGGATTACTCCGACAAGCTTCTTGGTATTGCAAACAGAGTTAGGCTTCTAGGTTCAGAATATTCTGACTCAAGAATTGTTGAAAAAATTCTAGTGACAGTACCTGAAAGATATGAAGCAACCATCACTGCCTTGGAGAACACCAAGGATTTGTCCAAAATTTCCTAGGCAGAATTATTGAATGCATTGCAAGCAAAAGAGCAAAGAAGATTGATGAGGGAGGAACCAACAACTGAAAGAGCTTTAGCAGCCAAGCAGTAAAATGTGGCGAAAAAAAAAAAAAAAAGAAGGATTTTGATGGAAATGGAACAGGTACATCATCAGCCTATGCGAAAGGGAAGAATGAAAACCAGAAGAAATCCTATCCACCTTGTCAACATTGCGGAAGGAAATGACACCCTCCATTTAGATGCTGGAGAAGACCTGATGCTAAGTGCACCAAATGTAACCAGATGGGTCATGAAGTTGTTATCTGCAAAAGCAAAAACCAGCAACATGGTGAAGAGGCAAAGGTTGCTGATCAATAGGAGGAAGATCATCTATTTGTATATACATGTTTCTCTGGCATCGAATCAAGTGATAATTGGCTTATTGACAGTGGTTGTACTAACCACATGACACACAACAAGGATCTGTTAAGGGAACTCAGCAACGCTAGTTCATCGAAGGTTCGAGTTGGTAATGGCAAGTACATAGCTGTGGAAGGAAAATGAACAGTAGCTATCTCAACCTACTCAGGTACAAAGTTTCTTTCTGATGTGCTGTACGTCCATGAAATTGATCAAAATCTGTTGAGTGTTGGACAACTAATTGAGAAAGGTTATAAAGTTGTGTTCGAAAATAAAGGCTGTTTGATTAAAGATTCAGATGGCAAAGATATTTTCAGAGTAAAAATGAAAGGGAAAAGCTTTGCTTTAAATCCATTGGAGGAGAAGGAAATCGCTTTCCCAATCAAAGAAAATATCACTGAACTATGGCACAAGAGGCTCGGCCACTATCATCATCAAGGGCCGCTGCACATGAAGTCCAAGGAGATGGCAAATGATCTTCCAGAATTGGAAAATCACATTCTGAATTGCAATGCATGTCAGTTTGGAAAACAAAACCGGAGACCATTCCCAAAGTCAACCTGGAGAGCAACCCACAAACTGCAACTAGTTCACAGTGATGTTTCGGGACCTCAAAGAACTCAGTCATTAGCAGGTAGTAAGTACTACATTGCTTTCATTGATGATTTCACAAGAATGTGTTGGATTTTTTTTCCTAAAATTCAAATCAGAAAATGGTGGAAAACCAAAGTGGCTGCAAAATTCAAATTCTAAGGTCGAATAATGGGAAAGAGTACACCTCAAAAGAATTTGATTTATTTTGCGATGAAGCAGGCATAGAACACCAACTTACTGCTCCTTACACTCCACAGCAAAATGGAGTCAGTGAAAGGAGAAACAGATTCATATTGGAGATGACAAGGTGTATGCTACATGAGAAGAACTTGCCAAAGCATTTTTCGCCAGAAGCAGCAAGCACTGCTGTTTTTTTTGCAAAATAGGCTTTCTACAAGAGCAGTAAAGGATAAAACACCATTTGAGGTTTGGTATGGTTACAAACCCTCTCTTAATTTCCTTAAAATATTTGAATGTTTGTGTTTCACTCATGTTCCACAGATCAAGAGAGATAAATTAGATAAAAGAACACTCTGGCATTTTTATCGGCTACAGCTCAGTTGCAAAAGCTTATAAAGTTTTCCAACCGTAAACTGGAAAAATTATTATAAGTAGGGACGTGCACTTTATGGAAGATGAAGAGTGGAGCTGGGATGATACAAAGAAGGAGCCAACCTCAATAGAGCCAAAACTCAAATTTCCTGCCTTGGATAAAGCAGATGGATGCATTGAAGATTGGGAAAATGAAATGGTAGACGACAATCCTGTCAGAGGAACAAGACTGCTTTCAGATGTCTACCAGAGATGTAATGTTGCTGTTTGTGAGCCTACCAATTATCAAGAAGCTAAGTCAAATCAAAATTGGATAGTTGCAATGAATGAGGAGTTGTTCATGATTGAAAGAAACAAAACATAGGAGCTTGTTAGTCGGCCCGAAAACGGAAAAGTAATTGGAGTCAAATGGGTGTACAGAACCAAGCTTAATGCTGATGGCTCAATCAACAAGCATAAAGCTA
The DNA here is from genome assembly GCA_019454045.1 of Zanthoxylum bungeanum. Taxonomy (NCBI): domain Eukaryota; kingdom Viridiplantae; phylum Streptophyta; class Magnoliopsida; order Sapindales; family Rutaceae; genus Zanthoxylum; species Zanthoxylum bungeanum. The sequence goes on along the minus strand of SKCR01042030.1, from coordinate 20,494 downwards.
GGCTCGTTGTCAAGGGATACGCTCAAATTCCAGGTGTGGACTACTCAGACACTTTCGCACCAGTTGCTAGGCTCGACGTCATTAGGCTCTTACTCGCTATTGCAGCACAAATGAATTGGAAGGTGTTCCAATTAGATGTCAAGTCAGCATTTTTGAATGGTTTTCTGCAAGAGGAGATTTATGTAGAGCAGCAGGACTGATATGTAAAGGAAGGAGAAGAAGACAAGGCCTATCTTCTTAAAAGGGCACATTACAGTTTGAAGCAAGCTCCAAGGGCCTGGTATAACAGGATTGATAAGCACTTTCATAACCTGGGATTTTCCAAAAGCTTGTCTGAATCGACATTATATGTCAAGCACAATGGAGCTGATATCCCCATTGTCTCACTATATGTGGATGATCTGCTTGTGACAGGAAACAACATGAGTATTGTGGAAAAGTTTAAGCAAGAGATGATGGAGGTTTTTGAGATGACAGATCTCGGTTTGATGAGCTTCTTTCTTGGAATGGAAATCAAGCAGAGAGAATATGAAGTTTTCATCTGTCAGAAGAAATATGCCAAGGAGATTTTGAAGAAGTTTAAACTTGAAGAATGCAAAGAAATGAACACTCCAATGAATTCAAAGGAGAAGCTTTGCAAAGAAGATGGAACAGAGAAGATTGATCAGGTGTATTTCAGAAGTTTGATTGGTTGTTTGATGTATCTCACAGCCACTCGGCCTGACATTTTGAATTCTGTAAGCATTTTGTCTCGATTTATGCATTGTGCAAGTGAATGGAAACTTAAGGCTGCAAAGAGGGTGCTTAGGTATGTGAAAGGTACTTGTGATTTTGGCATTAAATTTACCAGAAGCAAAGATTTCAAACTGGTTGGTTTCTCAGACAGCGATTGGGGGGTTCAATTGATGATATGAAAAGCACCTCGGGCTATTGTTTCACACTTGGTTCTGGTGTTTTCTCATGGAGCTCGAAAAAACAATAAATTGTTGCTCAATCCACTGCCGAAGCAGAATTTGTTGCTGCAACCGCTGCTGTTAATCAAGCTTTATGGCTGAGAAAGATTTTGATTGATCTCAACTTGGAGCAGAAGGAAAGCACATAGATTCTTGTTGACAATCAAGCTGCTATTGCAATCTCTCAAAATCATGTGTTTCACGGGAAAACTAAACACTTCAACATTAAGTTATTCTTCTTGAGGGAAATACAGAAAGAGCTATTGTTCTTATCTACTACAGAACAGAAGATCAGGTTGCGGACGTCTTCACCAAGCCATTGTCGGTCAGCAAGTTTGAATTTATAAGATCAAAACTTGGTGTTTGCAGCTCCTAAAGCAATGAGGAGTGTTAGATAATGTGTTTAAGACTGCTGATGTGGAGTTGGTTAGGTGTTGGTTATTTTTCTATATTTGTTCTGTTGTTCAGTTGTGATCATGGCATAATCTTATGACCATGATTCTAGTGGGTAGTTATTAGGTTTTAGAAATTATTTTATGTTTAAAAGAACTTGTAATGTTTAGCAGTAATGAAGCAGTTCATTTTACTTTCCTTTTGCCTTTATCAAAGCATTACTCTGTTTATTTTCTTGTTCAACTAACAACAGAAATCAACAAATGCAATGAGTTTTTGGATAAAGAAGACCTTGATTATGATGATAAAATTCTGAAATGAACTACAGCTGAATACATAACCTGAGTATCTTAATGAGATATTCCCACCAATCTCCTGCTTTGCTTGAAGCCTTGACTGCATACAATTGAAGAAAAATGATATTATTTCAAGTGTACATATGCATACCGGAGCATTTGTAATCTTTTATTGAGTGAATTAATAACAACTAAACAAGACAGCTAAAGTAGTATCTTTTTTTTCAAAGTGGTCCAAGCACTTTGAAGATCAAAATCTTACTGACAGGGGATTTGATTGAAAAGAAGACAAAATCTACTCGCATAAGTTATATATAGAAATGATGCGAGGCAGTTTTTATGAGTATCATCAAGGTTAGAAAGTTGGAAGCCCATAAAGACATTTATTTTGTCCGTATAAGTCTGAAAAGATGAGCGCGTGAAAGGTTTCACAATCTGCTAAAGGCTCAAATAATGAATGTCCAGCCCTAAAAAGGCTGGAAAAATGAAGTCAATAAACACAAAAGAATGCATAAGCTAAATTTTTCATACATTGCTACAAAATAAACGGCTTTGCATACACTTTGAAGATCAACATCTTACTATAAAACACAGTGTTTGTAATTTTTCTTTTCTTTATTGAGTGAACAAAGTGTATTACTACAAAGTAAAAGAGTAAAACTAATATCTTTTTTTCTTGCCAAAAAGACAGCTAAAGTAATATATGCTACATAATAGTACATGAATTGTCATAAAATTTAAACAAATATTGGAATATCTAATTAATTTGGCTTTCAAATAATAAGTGGTCCAAGTACTTTGGAGATCAAAATCTTATTGACAGGGGATTTGATTAAGAAAAGCTGTTTTTAGATAACAAAATGCATTTTATGATGAAAAGAAGACAAAATCTACTCGCATAAGTTATATATAGAAATGATGTGAGACAGTTTTTATGAATTTCATCAAGGCTACAAAGTTAGAAGCCCATAAAGACATCCATTTTGTCTTTAAAAATTTGAAAAGATGAGCGCGTGAAAGGTTTCACATTCTACTGAAGGCTCAAATAATGAATGTCTATCCCTAAAGAGGCTGGGAAATGAAGTTATAACAAACACACTAAAGAATGCATAAGCTAAATTTTCCATACATTACTACAAAATAAACGACTTTGCATACACTTTGAAGATCAAAATCTCACTACAAAACACAATGTTTGTAATTTTTCCTTTTTTTTTGAGTGAACAAAGTGAGTTGCTACAAAGCAAGACAACAAAACTAATCTCTTTTTTCTGCCAAAAAGACAGCTAAAGTAATATATGCTACATAATATTAATAGCACATGAATTGCCATAAAAATTAAACAAATACTGGAATATCTAAATTAATTTGGCTTTCAAATAATAAGTGGTCCAAGCACTTTGGAGATCAAAATCTTACTGACAGGGGATTCGATTAAGAAAAGCTGTTTTTAGATAACAAAATGCATTTTATGATGAAAAGAAGACAAAATTTACTCGCATAAGTTATATATAGAAATGATGTGAGGCAGTTTTTATGAGTTTCACCAAGGCTAGCAAGTTAGAAGCCCATAAAGACATCTATTTTGTCTTTAAAATTTTGAAAAGATGAGCGCGTGAAAGGTTTCACAATCTGCTAAATGGCAAGGGCTCAAATAATGAATGCCCAGCCCAAAAAGGCTGGGAAATGAAGTTACAATGAACACACAAAGGAATGCATAAGCTAATTTTTTCATACAATGCTACAAAATAAACGACTTTGCATACACTGTCAAGATCTACATCTCGCTACAAATCACAGTGATTGTAATTTTTCTTTTTTCTTTTTGAGTAAACAAAGTGAGTTACTACAAAGTAAGAAAGCAAAACTAATATCTCTTTTTTTCTGCCAAAAAGACGGCTAAAGTAATATATGCTACATAATACCACATGGATTGGCATAAAAAATTAAACAAACACTGGAACATCTAAATAAATTTGGCTTTCAAATCAGAAGTGGTCCAAGCACATTGGAGATCAAAACCTTACTGACAGGGGATTTGATTAAGAAAAGCTGTTTTTAGACAACAAAATGCATTTTATGATGAAAAGAAGACAAAAGCTACTCGCATAAGTTATACATATAAATGATGCGAGGCATCAAGGCTAGAAAGTTAGAAGCCCATAAAGACAATTATTTTGTCCGTAAAAATTTGAAAAGATGAGCGCGTGAAAGGTTTCACAATCTGCTAAAGACTCAAATAATGAATGTTCAACCCTAAAAAGGTTGGAAAATGAAGTTACAATAAACACACTGAAGAATGAATAAGCTAAATTTTTCATATATCGCTACAAAATAAACGACTTTGCATACACTTTGAAGGTAAACATCTCGCTACAAAACACGGTGACTGTAATTTTTTATTTTTTATTTTAGTGAACAAAGTGAGTTACTACAAAGCAAGACAGCAAAACTAATATCTAATTTTCTACCAAAAAGACAGCTAAAGTAATATATGCTACATAATAGCACATGAATTGGCATAAAATATTAAACAAATACTGCAATTTCTAAATAAATTTGGCTTTCAAATCATAAGTGGTCCAAGTACTTTGGAGATCAAAATCTTACTCACGGGATTGATTAAGAAAAACTGTTTTTAGATAATAAAATGCATTTTATGATGAAAAGAAGAAAAAGTGTACTCGCATAAGTTATATATAGAAAAGATGTGAGGCAGTTTTTATGAGTTTCATCAAGGCTAGAAAGTTAGAAGCCATAAAGAAATTTATATATATTATATGCACCAAGCTTGCTACAAATGAAATCAATGTGAAGAACTAAAAGAGACTTAGTAAAAATATCTGCTAATTGGCCTTCTGAGTTGACGAAACTAATAGCAATACATCCCGACAGAATTTTCTCTCTGATATAGTGGCAATCTACTTCTATGTGTTTGATCCACTCATGAAACATAGAATTAGAGGCGATGAGTTGACGAATACCTTTGCCGGTGGCAATAGGACCAGTGTGTGCAGGCATGTCCACAGTATGGGCAGGAGCTGCAGGTTGTGAGTCAGCCGCTACCGTGTCGAGATCTGTGGAAGGTGGGGGCGGGGACGACGTTGGTAGGCTTGAAGAAGATGAGGTGACGACATAGTCTCAGGTGGAGGATTGAAGAACGGAATATGAAGGACCTCAGAAGGTTTTGAGGGATGGTGTATCGGGAGAGAAGAAATGAGAGAAATTGAAGAAAGTGACATCAGCGGAAATGATAAAACGGTTAGTGTCTAGAGAATAACGATACTCTTTTTGAAATCGGGAGTAACCCAAGAATACACATTTGGTAGATTTACCGGCTAGTTTATCTTTGCACGGAATCAGGTTATAGACAAAAAAGACACAACCGAATATGCGAAGTGACATATAGTCGGAGGGTTGAGTTGAAAACAAAATAAAGTGGGGAACTCGGTTCTGCAAAACAGAGGAAGACATAAGATTGATTAAATAACAAGCAGTGAGAACATCCCCCCCAAAAACAAAGATCGATAAATGTCACAAAATATCGAAATCCCAGAACTGAATTGACACGACACGAACCACAAACATCGGAATGAACTAACTTAAATAAGGACGCATCCCGATTATTGACACGCTTGGGAAACTTAGTACCAGTTTGTTTCCTAAGTTGACACGACTCACAATATAAAGAAGATGCGACACTAGCTTCTGGAGTTTGGAGAGACTGAGATGACCCAAAAGACTATGGATGACCTCGGTAAAGTCAGGAGACGTGCAAGCTACGAAAGGTATCGACTTTGTAAAGTGATAGGGGACTTGTGACTCACGTGTTGTACCAATCATCCGTCCCATACTCTGGTCCTGCAGAACAATAGAATTAATAAGAAAGGTGACAGAGCAATTAAAATCGTGAGTAAGCTTACTGATAGAGACAAGATTAAAAGGACGACCTGGTACATAAAGGACATAATTTAAGGGTAATAAGGGAACAAAAGAAGCTCGTCCTATGCCACAGCTTGTGGCAAGTTTTATAAGTCCTAAATATGACAAGAAGTTTATGATCAATAGATTGCTACAACATATTACACAACTAAGCATTAATCCTTTTCCAAGATTTACACTCATCATCAGGAACAACATCCTCACTGGAGGTCAAGTGGTCTTCACACCCTTGTCCCATAAACCACAACTCAACAAAAGCCGATCAAGAAACATAATTAATAGATCCCATCAATTTTTCAGTTGTAATAACAGGAAAACCATAAGTAACATGAAAAAGGAAGCACATGATTTAGGCAAAGCCAGGGAGCGGTGATGTGTTTCTCCTTCCGAGGTGCCGGCCATAGGAAAAATCACTGAAAACTAGAGGAAAAACTGGTCAGAAACAATGGAACAGGATACTGAAGCAGACGGTGGCGCATGAGATGTACGCACAAAAGAGACAGTGGCGCGTGGGACGCACGCGCGGAGGAGTTGGTGGCGTGTGAGGCTGAGTTCAACGGCACGGGTCTCGGGAAGCGTAGATCGACGCCATCTGAGAGTGATGGTGGCGTCGGATTTATGAAAAAGTAGCGGGAATCAATGGTGGTGAGATCTAGGGTTTTGACTGTATTTGGGGAAATCCTGGACAAAGCGTCGAACGAGGAAATTAACCGCGGAATAGAGACTACCGGTTGACTCTGGGTTGGATGATGCAGGAGGTGTCGTCTCATTCGCTAGAATAGTGGCGGCGGTGATGGCAGTGGCAGCAGACTGTCGCTATGAAAAAAGAAAAAAAGAGCCATAGGATCTACCTACTGATACCATGTGGAGAAGTTGAGAAAATACTTTCATATTGCTTGAATAGAATGTTACAAGGGAAGGCTTTATATAGCCTTGAGATTACACTGAGGAAAGTAAATATTATATATAATTACATAATTAATCCTATGATTCGAGTAATCAAGACTAATGAACAATAATTAGAATATTTTTAATTCTAACACATACATTGCTACAAAATAAATGGCTCTGCATATACTTTGAAGATCAACATCTTACTACAAAACACAGTGTTTGTAATTTTTCTTTTTTTTTTTGAGTGAACAAAGTTTATTACTACAAAGCAAGATAACAAAACTAATATCTTTTTTCTGTCAAAAAGACAACTAAAGTCATATATGCTACATAATAGCACATGAATTGTCATAAAAAATAAACAAATACTAGAATATCTAAATAATTTGGCTTTCAAATAATAAGGGGTCCAAGCACTTTGGAGATCAAAATCTTACCGACAGTGGATTTGTTTAAAAAAAGCTATTTTCAAATAACAAAATGCATTTTAAGATGAAAAGAAGACAAAATCTACTCGCATAAGTTATATATAGAAATGATGTCATGTGAAGCAGTTTTATGAGTTTCCTCAAGGCTGAAAAGTTTGAAGCCCGTAAAGAAATTTATTTTGTCTGTAAAAAATTGAAAAGATGAGCGCGTGAAAGGTTTCACGCTGCTAAAGGCTCAAATAATGAATGTCCACCCTTAAAAGGCAGGGAAATAAAGTTATAATAAACACACTGAAGAATGAATAAGCTAAATTTCATACATTGCTACAAAATAAACAACTTTGCATAAATGTGTGACCAAGGTTTTTAAAGTACGATGACAGAATTTGATTGATTTATGGTAGTCTAACTTGGAATAAAAATTAAACTCCTACAGTTGAATTGCAAAAAAGTTTAGAAACTTCATTTGAGACTGGTTGTTTATGATTGCGTCCAACACTTGAAAACCCAAACAAAAGTCTTTTCCCATTAGGTGGGTCAGCTACATGGATCTTTTGATGCCATTATGCTCTATCCGAAATCATTGTTTCATTATGAAACATTTATTGGTAGGAGTTTCCTTAATGTGTTAGGGGATGCATTAACAAGACCCATAATACAATACAATGTTGATTAAATTGTATCTTCATCCAAACCATAACATGGTAAGAATAGGCCTAACTAAACCATATCTTTAGTAATTTCTGGCAAGTTATGAAGCAAACAAGGTATGGATTTTACCTTGACAACCAACAAGGGGTATGTTGATATAGTTGCTCCCAGTTTGGCCAAGGCCCCTAAAAGGAAAACCTGTTCACAAGATAGTTACCATCAAAAATATGATTTTCTGAAAGACCAAAATTATAAACATTCTGGTTCTTTGACCACACCAACTGTATTCAAGGCCAGAAAGACATGGCAAGATTTCTTAGTCAAAACATTTTAGAATTATTATCATTTCACTACTTTATAAATTGGGAAATAACAAATAGTTATAAGTATTAGAGTATAACATTTATTACTATATCTTTACAAAAATGACATTTTACTACAAAACCTTACATTTTACTATTATATCTATACAAAATCATACATTTTACTTCTAACATATTTATAAAAATTACATTCTACTATTAGTAAAAAGTCACCCCCAATACTTCTTATAATAAAATGTTATTTCTCAATACTTCTTGTAGTAAAATATAAGGTACTAGTAGTAAAATGTAATTTTTGTAAAGATATACCTCAATACTTCTCGTATCCATTTATTATTTCTTAATTTGTGAAGTAGTGAAATGATATTAATTTCTAAAGTAGTGAAATGATAATAACCCACCATTTTATTCCCCCAGTCTGGGTGTCATACTGCCTTTAATAGAATGAGTCTTATAAAGAAAACATACTACACAAATTATTAGATTCTTGTACCTCCAATGCAGATATATTTTTTAATCCATGCTTGTTAGCAGCTCTTTTAGACCTTATCTGCTTCAACGAGCCTTCATATATCATGAACTGGATTGAGGGATTGCACACCTAACATAGGAAATCTTTATTAAAGTAAAGTAACATAACATAACATTTTCAGTCCATATAATTATCAATATGAGGCTGACCATAATAAGTGTTGGGATTATGCCTTTCCAGAAACCAGTAACCCCTGCTTCATTGTAAACCTCACTTGCCTACAAGCAAAACAGAATATAATAATCAGCATTGAATAAACCATGTAATTGTGCATGTGATAACCCAAGCCCATTAGCAAAATCTTATCTTGAGTCACAGAAACAAAATCTTCTGACCATCATGAAACATTGCAGAATGGCAATCAGTCAAATGCCAGAAAGTAGTATCCCAATGTCACTTCAATGCAAAATGCTATGCCTTTGAAGTAATTGGAACGAACCGCATGAAAAGTTCCATAAGGGCGAGGTTTTGTTGAATCGAGTTCAGCCAATTTGTCTTGCAAAGGTGAACTAGTTGAACTTTCAGAAGCTTCCTTCATAAGAGCTTCCCTCTTTCCCTCCATGATTTTTCTTTCTGCTTGAGTATGTGTCTTGAGTCAAACAAAGAAGTTCGTGATTGATTGTTGTTTGATTGTAAAGTGTGTATAATGAAAGTATGTACACGTGTCATGTTTGGCATTTAATCTTAAATGAAAATTCAAAACCAGCAGAAACACAAACCTTGAATGGTCATGTCAATCATCATCATATAATAAAACTAATGAAAAAAAATAATGAATGTGGTTAAGAAATTAAATTGCACCTGCATTCGTGTCACAAGAACCCATATTGGGTTTGTGAGCAATACATTTAGTGACCTGCCAACGTAAAACAATTACGTTAAGATATAGATAATAACATATGCACCAGGGTAGCATAATAAATATAAGAATTAATGTTTACGTTCCACTGAGAAAAAAGTGATTACCCAGCAAAGGCTGCAACAATAAGCCAAGAAAACATGCCAACAGTACCATCCCCTCGTCTTTTGGCTTTACGGTCAACTGCAATGGCCTCAGCCTTATTTTTGAAAAGCTGATAAAAGTAGTAGTAAATACCCTGGCAGACAACAAATTATTAGTTGGTACTAACTAACTTGGCAGAGAAAAAGCTAGGGACTATTAATTTAAGAAAGAGAGAAGGGTACGGAACACAACCTGGGAAGCAGCGGTTCCGAAAAGAGAAGGTTTAAGACCGCTATAAAGGCCTCCCCAACCTTCTGTTTTTAGTACCTAAGAGCAAAGCAAAGATATCAATACTATTAATTAGATAACTGTAACTGCAACATTACATATTACATACCTGGAGGATCTGAAGAAGCGTGCTGCTAGAAGCAGGACGATTGGAAAGGCCTTTCTTAGCGATTCTCTCAGTTTGTTGACGAGTATTCACCTAAACTTGGCCACACAAATGAAATTGAATCAATTCGTAAAAAATATATATATATTTAACAAAAGATGTCTAAAATTAAGTACAGTAGTAGATAAAAATTAAAGCCCAGAGAGTACAGGGGTACCGTTTGCAGAGGTAAAGGATTATCAACTAAAGCCTAAAGAGTAAAGAGAGTACCGTTTGCAGCGGATAAGTGATTATCTGTGCAATAATACCACCACCTGCTCCCGCCAGCCCATTTGCTACGGCGCTGGACATTTTGCACTCACACACACTTGAGCTGGTTTAGGTGCTTAAGTAGGGGCTTTGATTGGGACTGTTGTTATGGGACTGTTAAATAGAGGCTTGTGCTGGTTGCCTGGTTTGTCTTGATACGGCTATCTCGTACTTTGGTCAGAACGAGCTGGAGTGTGACCTGCTGGCATATGTTACCTTATTTGTGTGGTCAAAACGTGATGACTTCGTTGGGGCTGCTCGGGTGCTTGGGCTGACATTTGCATTCGTGGGCTGGCTTGGATCCTGGTTTGGTTTATGGTGGTGGTGAATTTTGAGCTGGGCTGGTTCTCTGTTGAGACGAGCTAATGTTGCTTTCCACATAGGCTGATACCTGTGGTGATTGGGTTGCTTTGAAGGCTTGGTATTGTGGCCATTCTTTGCATGTGGGCTGACGTTTCAAATAAAGGCTGCAGTTGTTTTGGGCTGACTTTGATTGATTATGCTGTATCATTTTGTGTGTTTTGGGCTGTTTAGGAGAGCTATCTTCGGCTTCTGTTGTAATTTCTGGCTTTGGGCTGATATCGGACTCATTGGAAAATGGAAACGTAGGCTGGATTTGTGTATCCTAACTGGGCTGTATCATTGATGGATCTCTTTTACGTGGATTGGGTTTTCTAGAGCCCTGATGCTCATTGGTTTTTGGCTGTTTTGCTCATGGTTCACTTCGGCCTGGTAATTTGGGAGTTGGCAATTTGGGTTTTGTTATGGGCTTTTGCTTTTGGGCTTTGCGTTGGTTTAATTTCTTCTAGTTGGGCTGATAAGTGAGCTTCGGCTTTATTGGTCTAAGTGGGCTATACCGCAAAGAGCTATGCTCGGTCCAGGCGTGGGCTGTTTAATTTTTTTGGGCTGTTTGGATCTTTCGGCCTGTTTTTCGGCTGGATCCACGTTTGCTCCTCTCGGTTTTGGGCGTCAATTGCTGGCCTTCATGACTGCTGCCAGAGATGGGCCTTTTTCTTATTTATTTATTTTTTGGGCTGTCGCCCTTTGCTTCTCGCTCCACTGGACTCACGTGAGGAGCACGCAGGAGGTTAATCCCTTTTGATCTGTTGGGCTTAATTCAGAATTCTGTATTGGGCTTTCTTGAAATAGTTGGGCTCTTTTCTTCTCATTATCTTTCGCTCGGCCTGGATCGGTCTTCCATTTGGGCTTGGGGGGTGGCGATGTAATTGTGCCAGAATTTGTGCTTCATTTGCGCTTTGTTCTTTTGTGGGCTGGGCCCTGCTGTGCTCATCCTTATGGGATGCTCAACTTTTTGGGCTTTGCTAACTCTTTCGTTATCTTCCCGGTTCTTGGGCCGTTAGATTTTTGTATCTCTTGGAGAATGCCCCTCTTACTTTTTGTAAATTTTACATTTGGAATATACTCTTAATTTTTCCAAAAACAAGTTTAGGATTCAGAATTTTTTTAAGGCTTAGGTTTTTTAGGGTTTAGGGTTCAATGTCGAGGGTTCATGGTTTTTTTTGGGGTTTAGGGTTTTTAGGGTTTAGAGTTTTTTAGGGTTTATGGTTTTTAGGATTTGTTAGGGTTTAGGGTTAAAGATTTAAGATTTAGGGTTTATGGTTGTTTAAGGTTTATGGTTTCGGATTGCTTAGAATTTATGGTTTATGATTTAAGGTTTAGGGGTTAAGGTGTAGGTGTAGGGTTTAAGATTTAGGGTTTATGGGGAGTCATTTGTAATTCATCCTCCCTGCTCAGTTTCTTGCCTGGTTGGTGTTGATGGTGATTGTTTTTTGCTCCTTAAAAGCTCTATTGTACTTATAAGGATGCTGAAGAGTTTGTCCTGAGCATGCTTGTGTCATTCTTTTCTTCGAACTTTTGCCTTTTAATTGAGATATGGTTCTTTGGCGATTGTAGCAACTTCTCAATGGCTGGCCTTGGGGCAGTAGCGCATACAATCTATGTGAAGAAATCATTGGCTCTGTATATGGAAGAGGTAGATCACACCATTTTGCAGATCTCAATCGAGGTTTCTGGATCGTTCGAGTCAATTCGGTTTATTGTGGGAAATCTATTTTGCCATAGTGCTTCAACGACAACACTAAGCACCACTGTTGACGGGTGATTTTCATTCCAGAGGCAGTTTTGACAATCCTCATTCAACATTGAATTTGTTTGGTTATGGGAGACCAAAAACAAATTTGGCAAAAGACAAGATAACCATGAAATCGACAAGAGAGTTTTAACGTGGTTCGGCGGAGCAAGTCCAACCTACGTCCACGGGCACAAATTGGGGTGTTGCTTTTATTACCAAAACCAGACTTGGCTGACCTGTTTGTTGGTTAGTCTGAAGAAAATCGAGCTATTTGATCTCTTTTGTTTTTACATGTAGTGTTCTCTTTTTTCTTACAAAATTTTCCCTCAACCCCCTACAAATGAATCTAACTCTCATTTATATACCCCAGGAGTTACAACACTATTCACACGCCTCAATAACGTCACCCACGTGACCTTTCGACTGATCGACGTACTCTTTATCCCAAGTCTATTTTCGCCGAAAGTAAAACCTGTCACCTGCCAGCTTGTCACATCACTATGTTCATCTTTTACCACACGCAATATACTGGATCCGGCCTATAAAGATTTTTCGAACAGTAACACATATCAGAGATGCCCTGATCACACATTGGTCCCCAAATGATCGGCCAGATGGTTAACCGGACTACCAAAACTGATCTCGGCCCGACCCAAAACATCTAAGCTTATTTTTCGTGGTACTGAAGGCGAAACAAAACTGAACTGAGCTACCGGGATCCTGCTGTGGTCGGTCTGAACTGTCCGACCCATTCCCTTTTAGATGGTCAAGTGTTCAGAGGGTTTTGGTTATTCCTCGGCCAAGTAGAGAGTCCGGACACAGTTTTCTGGATCTGACCAACCAGAGCACACAGTATGATACAGATTTAGAGACCGACCACATCATAGTAGAGACCGAACTATTTAAAGTACTTATCACAAAAAACACCATCAACAACCACCTTTGGCATGGTCTTTGGCCTTGTATGCAGGCTTCTTGGCCGCATAAGGTTATCGTCTTGGCTAGATTGGTTTCCTTCTTCTATGTTATTGACAGGGCATTCTTGGCCGTGTAAGGATAACGTCTTGCATGGTCTACTATGGAGTTGGCTATTCACTTTCCAAGCATGAAGACGATGTAGATAGTGGGCCATCTTTTTGCTTCTCAAAGATGGGCTTATCTGGCGTGATGTGTTAGAAAATTTGCCTAGGGCAGTGAGAAGTGCCAGCTGGAACGTGGTTCTCTGAAGCGCATGTCAGGCATTTCAGGTAATTGACGTGGGCAGCACCTTGCGAAGACAACGTGCCTCTCTCTTGTGCTCAACTTTTTTCACGTGTGGGGGCCTCTTCAAGACCACGTTAATGGACCGTGGTCAATTTTTTGGGATGTGGCAACTTTCAAAGGATCCATCACGTGGGAAGATGATATTTGGATTGACGAGTGGGCCACTTTGGGCTTAGATAATGAGCAACTTTCTGCGCGTATGTGTTATGTGTGCCACTGTTATTGCTGGCTGCATGTTCTTATGCGTGTAGAAGGGCAGATTGCATGTGGCTTTTGCTCGCGGCAACAAGTGGGCTGTTTTCATTTTGTTTCGCCTAAGAATGATTGAAGATTAAGCGTTGGGCAGTTTGGGCTTTTGGCATGAGTGTGTGGGCTTCTTCACTAGGCTCACACATGTGGGCTATTTTCTTAAGATCACATGGTGTATTGCACGTGGAATGTTACTCATGGGCTATCTGGGCCTTAATACTTATAGTATGCATGCATGCATAAATCTGACTTAAGAAGGGCTGGCTTGACAATTAGGCTGGCAGTTAGCCGGGTTGTCTTCGTGGGCTGGGCATTCTTGTCTCTTGCTCTCCTATTTGCTTGCTTGTGTAAGGGCTGAGGTGGGCCAGCGGAATGCGCACATGGCTTTGACGTTTTAGTGACCTTTTCAACTAGTTGGGTTGGTTTATGCGCTTATTGGTATTAATTTCATTGATTCTATGGGCTTGATCCAGTGTGGGCTTGGCCATTGGGCTTCAGTGTAACATGCTGTGTTTCGACTTTGGTGCTATAATATACTAGTGGCTCCGCTTCTTCATATCTTGTAATAGTCATTTTCCATTTGGGCCTTTCCTATTAAAGAGTCTGCGTGCTCTAAAATATTTTTTTTTAAATATATGTCCTGCGTGCCTTAGTTTGTCATTTGGGCTTCTGTTTAGTTCATTTTTTTGGCTTTTGCCATAACCTGGGGAATGCCCCTAGCCATTGTAATAAATTTTATATTAGGAATATACTACTTAATTTTTCCAAAAAAAATTTAGGGTTTAGGATTTTAGGTTTAAGGTTAAGGGGTTTAGGGTTTAGAGTTTAGGGTTGAGGGGTTAGGGTTAAGGGGTTTAGGATTTAGGGTTTATGGTCGATGGTTTAGGGGGTTAGGCCATTCCATTTGGCAAATCTAAACTCTACGCTTGCTGTTTAAGATTCCTGCTTGAGTTTGTGGGTTAGACAGCTGTAGCACCTCTTGATGTAGCCTCTCATTGAGCAGTAGCACTTTACTTTGGGGAGGGCCAGAGTTCTGTGAAGAATTTGATGAACACGGTTGCAGAATGAGGAAAATCGCGTCACCAACATAATTCGGTAAGAGCCTTGAGCATCATTCCTCCTGCCAATGCCGGCACATGTGCGATGTAGCAGCCTTATTAGCCTAGACGTGACAGTAGCATATCAAATGGAAAACCATGAGATATGAAGAAACATGTTGGGATTATTAATGGGAAAAATCTCGTCCAGTTGGCTGGTTTGGGCATTGATGTTTGAGTTTAAGAAGATTGTGTCGCTTGGGAGACCTTGTGCGATTCCACCCGTCAAATTCAGTCTACGCTTTTGGCGATGTAGCATCATTTACACTAATCTTGGCTGTGAATAGTATCATGATCAATTGGTAGGGGAGGCCATGAGATATGAAGAAACACGACAGGATTATGCAAGGAAAATATCGACAAATGTGTTTGTCTGATGTATGATGTATGAAGGATGAAGAATTTGTGTTTGATTTCCTGGGAAGATATATCTTTTGTTCTGGATTTTGGAATTTGCGGTTATGGATGAGTACATTATAAAGCTTGTGGAAAATCTGAGCGTGTATGGTTGGCAGGGGAGTTCCCAGGCGATGTGAGACTCATAAGTATTTCTTTCAAACTGAGCTGACAAGCCCTGGAAAACTGAGCAAGCTAGCCTCACTTCTCCGCTTAGGATTTCTGTGCTCTTGCACGGCTGCTTAAGATTTTTGTCTGGCTTGTGGTGGTTGGTCATGTAGCACCCTATGCAGCCTTCCATTGAGCAGTAGCGCTTTGTTCTGGGAGGGGACTGAACTCAGTGAATAAATCAATGGTTTCGGGATTGATAGGGAAGATCGCATCATCAGGGCATTTTGGTCAGTGTTTTGAGCATTATATCCTGCTTTCCCGGCACCGTCAATTTCTTTGGATGATGTAGCAGCCTTTGTTTTAGTTAAGTTTTGAACAGTAGCGTAGAAATACGAAAAAACAAGACTAGACTACTATGGGCAAAATCTCTTCTAGTGAATTCGGTGTATGTGGTTGGGACAGGGGATGGTGTTTGAGTATAAGAAGATATTTTCCCCTCGAAAATCATACTAGCTTAGTGGTCTCTTGCAGTCATAAGATTCGCTCGGGCGATGTAGCATCCCTTTAGTATTTACTGGCCATGAACAGTAGCATATTCAATGGGGGAGCCCTGGGATATGAAGAAACATGGCAGAACTGAAAAAAGGAAAATCTCGTTTTCTGTAGTGGTTTAATGTGGGGCTAGATCATGATGGCGTATGTTTTCCAGGAGGATAAATCTTTTTTTCATTGAGCAGTGAGAGGTCCCTGTTTGTGTTTTCCTGACCTATTTTCTTGTTTGGGAATTTATATGAGGAGTTGTTCGTTTGTGTTGCCACTTTGGGCCTTGCTTGCTATTTGTCTTCACGTCGGACTAGTGAGCTTTTGGTCTTGTGCATATTTCCTTCGGTTCCCAGACGATGTGGGATTCCAGAATGTGTGGATTGCTTATTTTCGGCATGCAAATGTTGGGCCTTTACAGGCTAAGTACTTTTTACTTGCTTACGCTCATGTAGGTAAATGAGTGCATGGATTGTTTTAAGCGTGGGCTGTTACTCAATTAGTGTGGGCTGGTTATTGGGTCGGTTTCATACTGAGGCTTTTAGGCCTTTCTGGATTGCATCTTGGACTTAGGTTACTCAGTGGAAAATTTCCTTGCACGAGGGCTGGTGTTGAATTTTGTTGGGCTAGTATGGACGTGAAAACTGGTTTTATTGGCTATGGTCTTGGGCTGGCCGTATGATTTAAACTGCATAGGATGGGCCGATTATGGCTTTGTTGCTGGATTGGCAGTTTGTGGCTGTCGTGTAGGACCATGGACGCGCTCAGTGGTTTGTGTGCGAGGCTGAGGCTTCGGGATGGTAGTAATTTGGGCTTGAGCTAGCTTTTGTCTGTGACTTGGCATGTTATTGCTTTTTTTTTTTACGCTTTCGCTTGTTGTTGCTATGTTGCCTTGGGCCGTGTATTTTGGCCGTTTTTGAACAGTGGTTTCTTGTTGTGCTTTTAGCACTTTTCTGGGGGATGCCCCTTGTACAATTGTACAAAAAAACACCTTTTGAAATATACTTGTAACATTTTCCGAAAAAAAAAAGTTTACGGGTTAGGGTTATGGGGTTAGGGCGGCCGGAGCTTGGTGATGATGAGTATGGATTGAGTTTTCACGAGGAGGTAGATCGCGTCATCTGTAAAGCTTGACTTGGGTTTCGAGCACCACACTGCCTAGTTTCACCCGTCATCATCAGCCTATGCTTTGGCGATGTAGCATCCTTTAAACTAGTCCTGACTGTGAGCAGTAGCATAATCAAATGGTAGGAGGCCATGAGATATGAAGAAACATGGTAGGACTAGGGAAGGAAAAATCTCGATCACATGTATTTGTTTGATGTATGAGGGTGGATCAGCTAAGATGTGTTGGCTCTCCGGGAAGATATATCTTATATTTCGTATTCTACGTGGGATTGCTTGAGGATTTGCAGCTTGGTTGATTCTGGTCCGGGTTAAAGTTTGTAGTGGGTTTTCCCTACTGTCTCAGCTTGTGGGACAAGATCTCGGCCCGATTTGGATTCTGCATGTTGGGCTGAAGATCTCGGCTGTTTGGCACTCGTGGACTTGCATTTGATTGTTAAGGATGTGAGTGGACTGGTGGCTATTTTGGGCCTGACGAATTGGGTTTGTTTTGATGGCTTTCTTCTGATTTTGCATGAGATGTAATAGTCATGAGCAATTTCAGACCGTGATGCATTCAAATACATTCTGGAATCAAAATTCAATTTTGGAGTTTGCTGCCATTGGGCCTTGAGTGGGCTTGGAGCCTCATCTATTTCCAGCATGCTGTGGTTTTCTTTTCTTCACTGTTGGCCGATTAGTTGAGGGGAGTGGGCTAGCGGTGATAAGCTGTAGTTGGCTATGGGAGAACAGTGTAGCAATCCGTTCCTAATTGTGCCCGGAAACAGTAGCGCATATTGGGGTAGGGTGGGCCCCAACATGTGAAGAAATTTTGGGACTAATAGGATGGGTAAAACCACGACTTTCCCATTAGCTGCTTCTACAGCCATCGACATGCTTGACTACTGTCAACCCGAATCTAAGGGCCGTTTCAGGTGTGATGGCGATGTAGCAACTTCCCGATGACACATTCTATGAACAGTAGCGTGTAGTACTGGTTGGGCGGCCAGGAAATACAAAGAAATCATCGGATTGTCTAGTGGGGTAAAATCTCGTCAAATACTTGATTGGGCGCTGAGGTTTTCGAGATGACACGAACTCTACTAGTGTTAGGCTCTGCAGTGTGGATCTGCCACATGCTTATGCAGGAGGGATGTGGGTCTTGACTTGGGTTGACTGTGCAGGAATCTTGGTTTTCTAATGCGTGGGCTATTGCTCATTTGGGCTGGATTTCACTTTGGGTCGCGTGCTTTGTTGATGCGCAGCCCATAGATGACTGAAAAAACGTGGCTGCATTTTGTGGGTTTATTCTTTATTTAGGCCCATCTTGTTCTTGATCGTTTGGAGGCTTATTGCTTCTAAAATTGCGAGGGCTCAGTGATGGTTAGTGATGCTTTGTGCAGTTTTCTTCGACGGGCTGGGCTTTGTGGGCCTGCTTATCGTGGAACCTGCCAAACTGGGCTGTTTGCTTAGTGAATAAATTGATTTGGGTGGCCTCAAGCGCAGTTCTATGCGCTTATGGACTAGGCAATTAGGCTGTGCATGATGTGGGATTTGGAGGGTGTGGGCTGGCAGTTGCATGAGTGACATTCTCTTGATACTCTGGGCCTGCTTTTGACGAGTAAAGCCTGGTTAATTGGGCTGCATTGGCCTTGTTCCTGATATTGGTTTGCGTGGGCTTGCACTCATTAGTGTGCAAAAGTCTGTTTCGGCTGATTGAGTGGGCTGCGATTGTTGGGCTGACGTGAGTTGGGCTTCTTTTCACGCAATAAAAATTGGATGGGCTGCCCACGGCTGGATTGGTTTGGATTGTTCATGGGCTGGCAATTCTGGGTTTAGTCTGGAGTGATGGGCCCGTTTTGGTTTAGTCTCTCGATGGGCTAAGCCTGAACGCGCAATTGTTTAATAGTTGGGCTGCCGTTTGTCTAAATGGGCTGGCAACCGTGGCTAGGTTGGAGCGCTGGGTCTGTTTTGGGCCAATGAATGCACCAGTGGTTTGAGCAAGGCTGTGATGGTTGTAATCTGGCAATTGCTGAAGTTGTCGTTTTGTGACCTGAACTATATTTGCAATTTTTAGGCTACTCGTTTGTTGTAGTTATGGTGTTTTAGGCCGTGTATTTTGGCCGTCTTTGAACTTTGGTTCATTGTGAGCTTTGGTTCATTGTAACCTTTTCCAAAAAAGGTTAGGGGTGAGGGGTTGGGGTTTAGGGGAGGGTTTAGGGCATTTGCGATAATTTTTCTCTCTCTAAAATTCTCTCTAGAGAATTCTCGCAATACCTGGTTCTTCCTTGTTTCGATGGCTTGAGTCAGGCACTAGTTCTTGCGCTGTGACCTTGAGTTGGCTACAGCAGAAACTTGGGCATGACGCTTCTGTCGAGTGATTTTGTCGATGTGGGATAGCAACTCAGGCGTAAATTGGCTTCTGCGGATGGCTGTGTGCATTACGTGGGAGCATGTGGCATACGCGTGTGGCATAGGGGCATACGCTGCGTGGTCCCCTAGACGTTGTGAGACTTGACTTTAGGCGATGGTTGCTGACTCTAGCTGGATCGAGGCAACTTCACATGGGTCAGCATGACAAATTATTTTGTGTGGAGGCTCATTGAGCCTTGTGCTCTCTCATCGTTCATGGAATTCATGGTGCGTGTGGGTGGGGGCTCATTTAGTCATTTGACTCTCTCTTGCGTGGCATGTAATGGCGTTGTGGATCTCTTTATGCTTCCTGCGCTCCAATTCAAGTGGGCCCAGCTTGCATATCTTCTTGCTGCCACACATGGGACATTTTGATGGCGTGCGGTCTCATGCGTGAAGCCTGCGGCAAAAGCAAGCTGGCGTGTGGCAGTTTGTGGCAGAATGATGCAGGCTGCCAGCTCTTTAATTCGACTCGGCGCATTGTGCGCTATACGTGGCATGGCAAGCATTTTCTTGGCAGTGTGTAGCTTACCGGGCTTCCTTGGGATGTCCTTTATTGGCGAATGGGCCATCTATTTTGGACATTGGGCTCAGTTCGAGAGCATTTGAGTTCTTGCTTGCTCTCGGGTTTTCATCCACTACATTGAAGTGGCGTCTAGACTTCCTTTGGGCCGTGGGCCCATCCAAATAAATTCGTGGTTCCTGCGCGTCAGCTCTTTTGATTTAGCATGCATGGGCTTTCTCAAGCATGCATGAAAGTAATTGTTACGGGGTAAGTGGGCTTTTAGGCTTTGTTTCATAATAGGCGTCCGTGCTTTTATTATGTTTTGTGGCGAGTGTGCCTCTCTTCCTGTTTGGGTTTTATTATTTTTTACTATTTGCACATTGTCCATTGTAACCTTTATGCAAAAATCTGGGGAATGCCCCTTAGCGATTGTAAAATATTTACATTTGGAATATATTGCTTAACTTTTCCCAAAAAAAAGTTTAGAGTTTAGAGTTTAGGGTTTGGGGTTAGGGTTTTAGGGTTTTAGGGTTTGGGTTTGGGGGTTTTAGGGTTAGGGTTTTAGGGTTTGGGGTTTAGGGTTTTTACTAGTTTAGGGTTTTAGGGTTTTAGGTTTTGGGGTTTGGGGTTTAGGGGTTAGGGTTTAGGAGTTTGGGGTTTAGGGTTT
>SKCR01042029.1:0-58901 GCA_019454045.1 Zanthoxylum bungeanum | reverse complement strand
GTAATAGGGAAGCTAGAGTGGGTTTTCATGGTGAAAATTCAAGTGCTAGCACACTTACAAGTCTTGCGAAGGTGGTAGGGAGGTTCGACCATGAGACGGGATCCATCCGACGTAGCTAGGAGCTCCGTTTTTTTCACTCAATTTTCTGTTTCTGTAGGCAGTGGGCTGCTGCAGTGGGCTTACAAAGGCAGTGCGTTTTTGGGCTTGAATCGTCTCCAAATCGACATAACTGATCAATGTGAGTATTCCGCTACCTCCGTTGGTGTGTTCACACATTGTTTTCATGTCTTGATTTGATCTTGGGACCTTAGAATAAACCAACATATATAATCTGTGTCAGGCGTAGTATACATAGTATTTCATATTACAATCCAATATCAATATCACATGCTAGGACTAGGGCTGGAATTGTGTCTGCCCCGTACGAAGCATATATCGGATCTCTGGTAACTAGTCTCTATAATCAGATAATCATGACCTAGTCATATTATCCCGATGACTGCAGTACCAAATAGTAATAGTTCTGTATCCTACGTGATCATCATCTCCATATGACTGGAGTGATACTTCCATCTTGATATCACACCCAATACACTACGATTCTCAGTATACCCAGAAGAGGCATACACAGAACCTGTTAAAGCCCCAGACGACCAAAACCAAAGTATATTGATTGTCGCAAGTATTAGGGAAGCAAGTCTCAGGTTAAGACCAAATACACCTACCCTGATTCGGACTCCCATAGACACATAGTCATACTACCAAAGGGATTCTGAGGGGTCTATCCAGAGCGAAGCTGTTTCCATACCATCGATAACAGAATCTCCTAATAAACTTGATAAGTATCCAATACCCAAATATATAAGAACTATGTCGTTACGCTTACATAACACTCACAAGTGTAATACTAGTCTATTCCATATTATCGATGTCCAGTCTCGATAATATTACGACTAGCGATATTTAATGATTAAACCTTAGTCGATTAATATTGTCTCATATCTTATTAATCTGGTACTAACAATATGGACTTTTATCATTTATATATCCCGGTAATCCAATTACAAATGATAAAGAGCAATTTCCTTTGTCACATAGTTATTTTTTTACAACAACACCACCATGATGAGTTTCTAATATAGGTCCCAAGATCATGAAATCAAACACAAAATTCGCATGAATACACAAAGGAGTAAGGCATAATACATAACTCACATAGATCGGTTTTGTTGCGAAGAAGAACAAGACCATTTTCCTCTTGTTGAAGCTCAGTTTGGCCTCCTTGAACAGCAGGGACTGCTCGGTTTTGGGATGTGGTGGCTCCTCCAAAATCGGCCATTGAAGACCTCCATTGAAGCTCCAAGCTTCAAGCTCCAAAACTGGATTCCAAGCTCATAAATTCGTTTCCATATCTCCATAATATAACCCAAGGAGTGTGCTAGCACCAAGATCTTGTAACAAGATCCAAAAGCTTCTCCATTTGCTCGGTCAAACCAGAAGAAAAGATGAAGAAAACGGTCATGGAGACCGTGAGAGAGAGATGAAGGTTTTGGCTCAAAAGCCTAAAAACGTAAAATGAGAGAGAGAATGAGTTACCAAATAAAAAATTGTAAAAGGGTTTATATAATTTCCAAATATAATAATAAACCATTTACCTTTTTTCTATTTCGAAAAACAAAGCATTAAATGCTTGTCAATCACCACAAATAAACATATATCAATCACTCAAATGTCACATCACTCAAAGTGACATGTGATTTGACGTTTGATGTGACTTGCGATTTGACGCTTGATTTGACTTGCGTGCCGTACTCGCATTCGAAATGCGAATGCGCTCGCAAACAATCCTCGGGCTCGGGTTCGCTATTCCAAATTAACGAATTTTCTGTTGCTTCGTAATTAAATGATTACGCCTAGCGAAATCACTATTTACGTCGCTAACGAATTAATTCTAAATTAATTCGTTCGCCCGAATTAAAATCTAATTTTAATTCCGCGTCGAAATCCAATTTCGTTTAATATATCAAATATATTAATTTATCGATTAATTCCAAATTAATCGTTCTCTCTCTTTAACGATACTTTATCCGAGATAAAATATCTCTGTAATTAATCCCAGATTAATTTTCTCTCTCTAGAAATTAATCTTCTCTCTTACTAATTAATCCCAGATAATCATTGTGCGAGTCATACATCATCGGTGAATCTTTGGGAAGCGACCCATGAGATCTCCGGATATGTTGGCAGTAAATACGGTCGTCGGACTATCCGAACACGTAAGTACCTCGTACTACGTTTATACCGATTTACAAGACAAGGTTGGCTTCTAGCAAAGCGCCATCCATGCCTACCCAATTCTCCAGAAATATTCTTACAGGAATATATAGATTTGTATCAAGCGTAGTATACCGTAGTATTGTGTATATCGGCCCAGTATCGGATAGTCACGTGCTATGGCTGGGGCTGGATAAGTGTCTGCCCCGTCCGAAGCACATGTCGGATGTCTGGTAACTAGTCTCTATAATCGGGTATACATGACCTTGTCATAATATCCCGATGGCCGGCCAGCACTTAAGAGCACTAATACCGTATCCTGCGTGACATCATCTCCACTATGACTGGAGTGATACTTCCGTCTTGACATCACACCAATACACTACGACTCTCTGATAAACCCAGAAGTGGTGTACGCAGAACCGGTTAAAGCCATGTACCACCAAGACCAAAGTCTACTGATTATCGCAAGTATTAGCGATGTAAGTCTCAGGTTAAGACTATACACACCTACCTTGATTTCGGCCTCCCATAGACACATAGTCATAATACCAATGGGATTCCGAGGGGTCCATCCAGAGCGAAGCTGTTTCCCGTACCATCGGTGAAACACGACCTCCTATCGCACTTGCATAAGTATCAGATACTTATATAGATGAGAACTATGTCATTGTGCCCTCACAACGCACACAAGTGCAATACTAGCCTATTCCGCATTATCGATGTCCAGTCTCGATAATACTCCGGCTAGGGATATTTAATGATTAAACCTTCGGGGACTGATACTATCTCATATCATTCTCAGTCCAGGAATTAATCATAGGGACCTCTCTTCATTTATATATCTATGGTGATCTAATCACAAATGATGAGAGTGCAATTTCCTTGTCACATAGTTAATTTACTACAACAACACAATGATCTGTGCAAATAGTGACGCTATGGGTCATTTTGTCCAACAATCTCCCACTTGGCACATAGCTAGTCACTCAAGTGTCCTACACCCGAACTATGTACGGTTGGCTCAAACTGCTGAGAAATGCATTCGTCAGCGGATTTGCATGATTATCATCTTGATGCGATTTATTCGATCATCACATCGCCACGATATATGATCCGAATGAATGATATGAGTATCTAAGTATGTATCTGGATCTTTGATGAGACCATTAATTTTTTAGCCTGTGCTGATGCTTAGCTCGGCTGCTAACAGAACTATATCTAATCTAATTAGATTTGTATCGAGCCAAATGACTTCTATTGCTGCTTCAGCTGCAGCAACAACCCACATTTGTTGTTTATTCGGTAACAGTATCTTACTTGGAAGATTTCCAGCTCACTGTACCGTTATTCAAACTATATAGTACCGTTTGCGACTTTTAGTCGTCTTTATCGGTTATAGGAAACTTGCTACAGTGACCCCAGTCACTTCAAGTTCTCCTTCTCCATAGACTAAGACAGCATCCTTAGTTCTCTAAGATACTAACGGATGTTCTCAACATCAATCCAGTGACTATCACTCGGATTGGCCTGTTTGTGAATCCATATGCTCAAAGCGTATGATACACCAGGTCTCGTACATTTTTCAATGTACGGTTTCTAGGAGAGTATTGCGAAAGCCAAGCTTTCGCCTTATTTTATGGGAATATCATTTCCAAGAAATGACGTATTATCATTATTTTATAGGACAGCCACTATCAGTGCGCTCCCACCAACCTTCTTATATATACACTAGAATTATTTTCGTTTTGAATTAAATCATACATCATTATGATTATATCAAAACGATAATTCCAAGAACCTAATGCTTGCTTCAATCCAATCATGGATCGAATAATCTGCATTATCCAAATGTATTTACCGTGGCAACAGGTAAAAAGTTGAATCGTAATCAACACAATGTTGATAACGATACCTTTCCGTTAAAGCCTAGTGATTACGCCCAAATATAACTCGCGGTTATCGCAGTATAGCTGGGGTGTCGATTCCTCAGAGAGATGGTTACAGGGACTAATCTACTCAAACAAAAACGTAAACGGTAACTAAATTAAAGAAAAGATTACGAATGAAGTTGCGATGTAAATTAAATAATACGAAAAAAATTAAGAAAATTAATTAATGGAGAAATAGCAAAGCGTCAGGGTCCCCTCTTGTACCTATTACTTCTATTCCGTTAATAATTCATTTCATTACACGATTGAGGGTTTCACGTCCCAAACCCACAATCGGAAGATATTCAATTCTATTCAAATTTAAAGTTCTAAGGTAGTTATTATCCTATTTTCTCTACATTCAAGCTCACCAGGTTATCGTTACAACCTATCCAACGACGACAATATACCCTCGGGCAATACTGCAGCAGAGGATGAACTCGCAAAACAACCTTAATCTATCACAACCAATTTTACAAACATCACATAGAAAAAGCGTGACTGAATCTATATGACAATTAATAAAATAGATTTTCCAATTTAAATTACTCAACAGATTTAAGAGAATTATAAAATAATAATTATATCAAACGATTAAAACATCCGCAAATTAAATAACGAAATATAAATATAGGGTACAAGAGTTCGCCCTTAGCTTCGCTTGGAGATTAGTTCCGCATGCCGAATGACGAAATAGTCGAGCTGTATTGGAGAGACATCGTACGGATCATTATTTCTACTCCCTGAATTGCTTTCAGCCTTTACATAAGAAGATTTATTATGATTGTTCGGCTCCCTATATCTTGCACAGCTCTCGGCAATTTCTTTCCTCTCGCCCAAGTTGCTCTTCTCTCGCCCAAGTGCACAGCTCTCTCGCCCAAGTTCTTCACTCAAGCTCACTGGACATGCACAACCTTCTGGGATCCCCTCGGCTGCTGGTCTCCTCCACGCCTGGTTCAGCTCTTTTCTTTGAATGTACAGCAGCTAGGGTTTTCTTGTCTTCTCGGCAAGTTGTGTGCTAGACGACCTGCTCAGCTCTCCTCGGCAGTTACTCAGCCTGCCTCTTCTTCTTGGTTTAGTCAGCAGCTTCTTCTTTTCTTCACTCGGCAAGCACAGCTTCTTCCACACGGTAGCTCAGCCCCTCTCAGTGGCTTCCTCCTCTCGGCAGTTGGTTCTTCAGGTCTCGGCAGCAAGAGCTGCTTGGAGCAGCCCTCTGCACTCTCCTCGCCTATGGACTCCTCCCTTCTCTCGGCAACTTTTGGTATTTGAAGACCCCCCCACGTGAAGTCTCTCCTGCCTGGCCAAGTTTTTGGATTTTTCTTTTTATCTTTTTTTCTCTTGGCCTCTTAGTAATTGTTTCTTCTATGCCCATGCAGTCCATGTGAAGCTTCCTTTCTTTTTAATTAATTCCATGTTTTCATGCGCCCATGCCTTTATTTGCAACCAATCCTCATTTTGCATGAATTATTTTAATAAGCAAATTGAAACCTCGAAGCATGGAGCAAGCTTTTTTTTTTGTTTATTGCTTCTCACGACATCTTCCCTTCTTTCTTTTATAATTCTTTTCCTACAAATAATAATGAGTAACAAAAGTTACTAAACTAACATAAATAATAAACATTTTCTAAATTAATAAAATAACAAAAATCATATAATAAATTATAAAATATATTACTAAATGCTTAACAATAAACCCGAATAAGTGCTGTTTCAAAGTGTATTTTCATGCACTTATCACCTAGCTTTATACGTTGGTATGTTGTCATCCATGTATGTCTTCCTAGAAGACATATAGTACCAATAGGCACAATGCCTTGTGGTACATCAACTAGTATCCAAACTTGATATATATGAAATCCATTTCGGATTACATGACACTTTGCCATAATTAGGGAGTTGATACCTTGTATCACTTCCTCATACGTAGTCAGTGAGTATTCCTCAATAAGATAGACATCTTTATGAGGTGCGATCAGAAACCCATACCCCAGGTTGTTTTCTGACTCTATCCGACCTACGCGGTTCTTGTGTATTCGATGATTAATGGTAATAGTCTCATCCTGGATGAACTATTCATGTTCCATTAAGATTCAGTGCCTTGAACAGTATTACTCCGATTTCCATCGAGTTATACTATCCTCTACCACTGCATATCGGTATTCCTTTCAGGAAAACCGTATGGTGAGTAACAATCTAATTGTTCCCTTGTGAGATGTATAAGTACAATACTTATGGTATCCCTAGGATAACCTACATTTGGCACTTATTCTATTTGGGTTTTAGTTTGGTATCATCCAAACATATGCCTAGCATACCCAAATTATCAGGAATGAGAAACCCGGTTTCTTTCCCGTTCATATCTAATATGATATCTGTCAAACAGATTATTATGGAACCTTATTCAAAATAAGTTCTTGCACTGTTTAAAGCTTATCCGTTGAAGGAAATGGTAGCTCAGAGCGACTCGTGATTAAGCTTATTATGTCTAACAAAATTCGGTTAATCCGTTCGAACACACCGTCAAACTGACGTATTCTGGGAGGAGTCCTTATTTGAAAGAATATTATACTCTTTCATAAAAATTAGAAACTTATTGCTTAAGTATTTTCCATTACAGTCTTACCATAAAGGTTTAATACTTTAGCCGATCTATTTGTCTATTTCGTGTCGAAACTCTAAAAGTTTCCGATTTGTGTTTCAAAAGAAACACATAACCATACGCGATGCCACATCCGTACAGGTCACGAAATATTGAAATCCATATCTAGCCTAGCTAGACATGGGCCCACCTGCTTCACTATGAAGTAGGGCTAACAGATCGGTGGCATTTACACTTTTACCAAGTAAATAGTGTTTTAGGCACTTTGCCCAAATAGACTAGATTCGTAGACTTTATTTGAATGGAATCAAATCAGTCCTAGTACCCGCTCTTCAAAAGTGCGGATATACGATTCCTGTTTAGTAGTGTGCCTGACAACTATGCCACAATTAAGTTTCTTAACTGATCAAATCAGTTTGAGCTATTTATTTGTCATGTTATATATTTGAGATATTATTTATATTCAAAATATAAATCCTGTTATTCACATCTAATGTGTTTATCTCAATATCATCTTTATATAATGAAACACTTTAGTGTTCTAGAATATAAAGGTACACCCGCAGCGGGTTATACGCGATATAGAGATAATGTTTCTAGTCAAACTAGCTACATTATAACAGTTTCTAAATTTAAGTACTAACCCGAAGGTAGTTCCTAAATTCAGATATCTACGGTTAAAACAGCGACTTTCGTCCCGTTTTCAATTCACAGATAAATCTCAATTGAAGTCAGTATCCTGTTCAAAATAGATTCTGAACATCAATATATATATTTTATGTACCACACTAAGTATCTAAAATCCAATTTTAATACTTGCTGTGAACATAATTATGACAAACATAATGTATTAAGCACTTAAGTTATCATTACATGATCTTCCAAAGATTATGCTCTACTATTTGCTTAACTCCAGGCTTAGGCATAATACGTTATTTTATCAAATAAAATAAGTTATTATTTTTCCAGGACCATCCTGAAATTTATTCCCAATTTGAAAAATAAAATCGTTTAAATACATTTTCGCCCAGGATTATGTCTTAAACATTAATCTTTCATTTTTATATCTTGATTCTAATAGTCCAACTATATAATCAACGATTTGTGGTACTATTTATTATAATGATTATAATAGTCCAACTATATAATCAAATATAATCTAAATTAATTAACCTCAATTACATTGATTACTATAGTCCAACTATAAAATCAACTGTAAACTGAAATTAATTAATTCAAATATATTGATTAATATAATCCAATTATATATAATCAAATATAATACAGTCCAACTGTTTATTAAAACAACAATTTAAATATTAGTCCAACTAACATTTAATCTAACGATGAAATAATTTGAATGAGCGCGTATGGCGAGTAATTGAACGAGTATTGCAAATTCAATTCTTGCCTCCCACTATTTTTCGGCGAGCCTCTAACCCTCTGTCGAGTACTCGGGAAACCGTGTTTCCTAGTGGGCTAGGATCCCGTTAAATATCACACAATTTTGACTTTGGCCAACAAATTGTATGATAATTAACTAGGTAGATCTCGAAGATCAATTGAATCCCATCCAATTCCTAGATCCAGTAGGCGGATATCCAAATCCTAAACATATATCTTATATATGCCAATACATCCAATGAATTACCTAACCTTTTTCCTCTGAATCAACTAAGCCCTGGCT
This sequence comes from Zanthoxylum bungeanum, assembly GCA_019454045.1. Taxonomy (NCBI): domain Eukaryota; kingdom Viridiplantae; phylum Streptophyta; class Magnoliopsida; order Sapindales; family Rutaceae; genus Zanthoxylum; species Zanthoxylum bungeanum. Next base: position 50,410 of record SKCR01042029.1, on the reverse strand, counting down.
TTGGCACAACAAACCTAGTGATCCCAGTCAAGTGTGACCCATTGACCATGGAAAGCTTCGTAATCAATGTCGATGGACAAGAAGTGGTCTTGACTTTGGCCAACAAACCACAACTTGGACAAGACACCGATATGGAACAAAGCTCTCGTGATTCAAACACATCTTCGACGAACAAAGGGCTTGACTTTGGCCAACAACCCAATGCCAATCTCGGATCTTGAGTGGGAATCACTCAATGGAAGGAAAAACACTTGATATTGAGCAAGGGTTTTTCGCGTGCAATTGGCTACCAATTTATTATGTTTATTAAGGTCTCATCATCATACACCCTTAAACATGCATTCTAAACATATAATAAAGCGCATATGAAATAAAATAATAATGATATGCGGATGGATACTTTACATTGATCCTAGATCAAATCTCTCATTTTCTCTCTCCAAAGCTAGCACATGTATTTACTTCTACCCGTTACACTACACTTCTAAAGAAACCTCATTTACATTGAGGGGAATTGGTGAGAAGAGAATACAAAGAGTATAGAGGTGATAAGGATGGACACGCAGGTCCAATTAATAAATCAAATTTATTACAATTTCCAAAATTGTCCCACCCGACTAATATCCATCCGATATACAGTATTCATGCATCGCAACCATGTATTCACACAAGCATGTTATCAATCAATCTAATCCAATTAATTAATCTGATAATTAGTGATCATCCAATGTTCAAACAACGATTTGATTTTTGCGTGAGTCAAACTCGTTTTGCGAATAAGTACTCAAAGTACGAATTCTTGAATTAAATTAAACTACATAATTAAATCCAATTTAATATGTATTTAATACTAACTCATTTATTTAATTCCAAATTAAATATTACCCTTTCTTAATAAACCTTTTACGACTTAAATTCCAAATTTAATCGTTACGGGTCTCAAAGCCTGATTAACGTCCAACGTTAATTTAATTAAAGTCCAATCGGCTTTTAATTAATTTCTTTTAAGGCGTGGACTTTTGGTCAACTCGGGTCGAACCCAATAACCAAAATCCAATCCGAGAGTTATGTTGGTTTCTATAATTAGTCCCAAAGAAAGATTAAGCCATATAAATACAAATAACATACATGCAAAGCTAGAAACATGGCGGAATCATACTTACTAAGCTTTGTGACGAAAATGGTGAAGACAATCCTTGAGCCTCCAAGGTGGAAGTTTCGGCCAAGCAAGAAGATGGAGAGAAGCTTTAAGTCTTCAAGTGTTCCAAGCTCCAAGGTTGTTTCCCTATCACCTCTTTTGATCCTTCCATGTGCTGGCAAAAATGGAGAAGATGAAAACAATTTTCTGCCCTTGTTGGAAGAAGCTCACGGCGTGCGTGAAGAAGAAGGAGAAGAGAGTGAGAGACTTTTCAATTTTCTTGTTCTCCCTTTTGTTTCAAAAAACGTGAGTGGCCAAATGAAAAGCAATGATATGATATCAAATACCAATATTGAATTTTTAATTAAAAAACCCTTCAAAAACCGTGAAAGGTTTTCCCTCCAAAGGAAAATTCATCATATGCCATCATTATCTCACATTGAGAATAGAGACAATGTATCATCCCATAAAGGTGACTAGATACATCCATCATCTATTCGTGTCAAGTAATGAGATATCGCGATGTGATTTGCGGATTCCACCCGTTTCAAAATACGAATGTGTCCGCAAACACTTTCGGGCCCAAATTCGCTAATTCCGAATTAACGAATTTCCATCTCGACGAGAATTAAATAATTACGCCTAGCGGAATTATTATTCAGATCGCTAACGAATTAATTCCAAATTAATTCGTTTGCCCGAATTAAAATCCGATTTTAATTCCGCGTCGAAATCTAATTTCGTTTAATAATATAACAAATATATTATTTTATCGATTAATTCCAAATTAATCGATCTCTCTCTCTCTCCTAATAAGGCATTTTATCCAAGATAAAGTTTCTCCGTAATTAATCCAAGATTAATAAAGTTCGAATCAAACATCATAGGTGAATCTTCAGGAAGCGACCCAAGAGATCTCCGGATATGTTGGCAGTAAATATGGTCGTTGGATAATCCAAACACGTACGTACCTCGTACTACGTTTTTACCGATTTACAAGACAAGGTTGGCTTCTAGCAAAGCGCCATGCCTACCCAATTCTCCAGAAATATTCTTACTGGAATATTAGATCTTTATCAAGCGTAGTATACCGTAGTATCGCGTACATCGATCCAGTATCGGACGATCACATGTTAGGCCTGGGGCTGGAAATGTGTCTGCCCCGTACGAAACATATATCGGATATCAAACAACTAGTCTCTTTAAATCGGACAATCCTGACCTTGTCATATTGTCCCGACGGTTGCAACCTTTTATAGAGTACTAGTTCTGTATCGTGCGTGATCATCATCTCCATATGTCTGAAGTGATACTTCCATCTTGACATCACATCCAGTACACTACGATTCTCGATAAACCCAGAAGAGGCGTACACAGAACCGGTTAAAGCCCCGAACCACCATAACCAAAGTTTACCGATTGTCGCAAGTACTAGCGATGCAAGTCTCAGGTTAAGACCATATACACCTACCCTGATGCGGCCTGCCATAAACACAACCTCCTATCGCACTTGCATAAGTATCCAATACTTAAATATATGAGAACTATGCCGTTGTGCCATCACAACTCGCACAAGTGCAATACTAGTCTATTCCGCATTATCGATGTCCGATCTCGATAATACTCCCACTAGGGATAATTAATGATTAAACCTTTTGTATTGATACTGTCTCATATCATCTCAATACGGAACTAATCATATGGACTTTTGCCATTTATATATCAAAGTAAATAATTTTACAAAACGGTAAAAGGCAATTTCATTATCACATAGTTGATTTTGTACAATAATACAATATCATTTACAAAACAGTGACGCTATGGGTCATAATGTCTAACAATCTCCCACTTGGCCTATAGCCAGTCACTCAAGCATCTAATACCTGAACTATGTATATGTCGTTCAAACACTTGCTGAAGAACAGCCTTCGTTAGCGGATCTGCAATGTTGTCATCTGATGCGACCTTCTCGACCTTTACATCGCCACGATGTATAATCTCCCGAATCAGATGGTAACGCCGAAGAACATGCTTTGATCGTTGATGAGACCTTGGTTCCTTAGCTTGTGCTATAGCCCCGTTATTGTCACAATACAATGGCACGGGCTCAGCAGCTAACGGAACTACTCCTAATCCGATTAGGAATTTTCGGATCCAAACTGCCTCCTTTGCTGCTTCTGATGCAGCAATATACTCCGCTTCAGTTGTTGAATCAGCAACAGTATCTTGCTTGGAAGATTTCCAGCTCACTGCTCCGTTATTCAAACAAAAAATGTACCCTGATTGTGACTTAAAGTCGTCCTTGTCGGTTTGGAAACTTGCATCGGTGTACCCAGACACCTCAAGTTCTCCACCTCCATAAATTAAGAAAGCATCCTTAGTTCGTCTAAGATACTTAAGGATATTCTTAACAGCCATCCAGTGACCTTCACCTGGATCGGCCTGATAGCGACTGCACATGCTCAAAGCATATGACACATCAGGTCGCGTACATATCATGGCATATATGATTGATCTGACTGCCGAGGCGAACGGTATACGACTCATGTTATCTCTCACTTCTTTAGTCTTAGGACACATGTCCTTAGACAGAAGGATACCACGTGACATTGGCATCAATCCCCTCTTGGATTGATCCATGTTGAATCGCTTCAACACTTTGTCAATATATGTACTATGGGAGAGTCCAAGCAGCTTTCTAGATCTATCTCGGTAGATCTTTATTCCCAGAATAAAGGCTGCTTCTCCCAGATCTTTCATGGAGAATTTTAATGAAAGCCAAGCTTTCACCGACGTTAGCATGGGAATGTCATTGCCTATAAGCAATACGTCGTCGACATAAAGGACAATAAAAGTCAGTGCTCGCCCACTAACCTTCTTGTATACACAAGGGTCATCATCGTTTTGTACGAAATCATATTCTTTTATGATCTCATCAAAACGCTGATTCCATGACCGTGATGCTTGCTTCAATCCATAAATGGATCGATTTAACTTACAAACCTTGTTTGCAAGTCTACGTACGATAAAACCGTCAGGTTGTTGCATATAAACATCCTCCAAAAGGTTTCCGTTAAGGAAAGCGGTTTTAACGTCCATCTGCCATATCTCGTAATCGAAATATGCAGCTATTGCAAGCATTATCTGAATGGATTTAATCATGGCAACGGGTGAGAAAGTTTCGTCATAATCAATACCATATTGCTGACGATACCCCTTTGCTACAAGCCTAGCTTTGTACGTTTGCACGTTGCCATCCATGTCGGTCTTCTTCTTGAAGATCCATCTGTATCCAATAGGCTTTACGCCTTCTGGTGCATCAACCAGTGTCCAAACTTGGTTGGCATACATGGAATCCATCTCGGACTTCATGGCATCTTGCCATAAAGTGGAATCAATATTCTGTATTGCTTCCTCATACGTAGTTGGTTCATTATCCCCAATAAGATTAATATCTACATGAGGTGAGATCAGGAACCCATACCTCTCAAGTACTTTCCTGACTCTCTCCGACCTACACGGTCCTTGTGTATATGAAGATTGTGGTACAGACTCATCCTGGATGGTCTGTTTATGTTCCGTCGTAGTTTCATTGCCAGGAACAGTATCACTACGATTTTCATCGAGCTCCACTTTCCTCCCACTTACCACTGCATCTAGGAATTCCTTCTCAAGGAAAAAAGCATGTAGAGCAACAAATACTTTGTTCTCTTGTGGGTGATAGAAGTAATATCCTTTGGTTTCCTTAGGATATCCCACGAAAAGGCATTTATCTGATTTGGGTTCTAGTTTGGTACCTTCCAAACGTTTAACGTATGCCCAGCATCCCCAAATCTTCAGGAAAGAGAAACCTGGTTTCCACCCTGTCCATATCTCATATGGAGTCTGTTCAACAGACTTTGACGGAACCTTATTCAAAATAAGTACTGCATTGTTTAATGCGTATCCCCAGAAGGATATGGGTAGCTCAGTGCGACTCATCATGGACCTTACCATGTCTAACAAGGTACGGTTTCTCCGTTCAGAGACACCATTTAATTGCGGTGTTCCAGGAGGAGTCCACTGTGAAAGAATACCATTTTATTTCAAGTAATCTTGAAACTCATAACTCAAGTATTCGCCACCACGGTCCGACCGTAATGTCTTAATACTCTTGCCTGTTTTTTTTCTACTTCGTGTCGAAACTCTTTGAATTTCTCAAAAGTTTCCGACTTGTGTCTCATTAGATACACATAACCATAACGAGATGCATCATTCGTAAAGGTTACGAAGTTATGATATCCACCTCTAGCCTGGCTAGACATGGGCCCACATACGTCACTATGAACGAGGGCTAACAGTTCTGTGGCACGTTCACCTTTACCACTAAAAGGTGATTTAGGCATTTTACCTAAAAGACAAGATTCGCAGACATCATATGAGTTAAGATCAAATCCGTCCAAGTACCCACTCTTCAAAAGTGTGGATATGCGAGTCTTGTTAATGTGTCCTAGACGACAATGCCACATGTAAGCTTCATCTTTTAGATTACTCCTTTTGAGCCTTTTGTTTGTTATTTTATATTTAGGAGATTCATTTATATTCAAAATATAAAGGCCATTATTTGCAACAGCAGTGCAAATTTCTGCATCATTTTTATATAAATAACACCCAGTGTGTCTAAATACAAAAGTGTACCCATGCTGGGTTAACAAAGATACAGATATGATATTCCTAGTCAAACTAGGTATATAATAACAGTTCAAAAGTTTAAGCACATGCCCCGAGGGCAATTCCAAAACAAAAGTCCCTACAGCCAAAACAGCAACTGGAGTTCCGTTTCCGACTCGTTGGTCAATCTCCCCTGAAGCCAGCATCCTGCTATTCTGCAGATCCTGCAAATCAGTACATATATGAGCAGCACAACCAGAGTCAAAAATCCAATTTTTAAAACTAGAAGTAGTCATATTTATCTCAATAACAAACATACCAGAGGCTAGTGCCTTGCCTGCCTTGATATCCTCCCTGTGTCCCTTGCCCATTCGGCAGTCACGTTTCCAGTGACCCTTCTTGCCGCAGTTGAGGCAGACATCTTGAGACTTGTCCCTTGGCTTCCCAGAAGCTTTTGTCAACTTGCCTTTACCCTTTTTCTTATGTTTCTTCTTCCTCACCCCTCCAGTAGCTTTGGGCCCAGCCCTTGGCCTGTGAGAGGTCGATGCATAGTGCACCTCGCGCTTGCCCCCTTTTTGGAGTTCTTTTTCAGACTCCTTCAAGATTGATAACAGCTCTCCAAGAGTGTCATCCGTATCCATCAACTTATAGTTGATTATGATTTGTCTCCAAGTATCAGGAAGTGACTGTAAGATCAAATCTATGGTCAGCTCAGCCTCCAAGACTATTCCCATATTGGCCAACTCATCAATATCGGTGATCATTTGAGCCATGTGAACCTCAACTGATGCGCCTTCAGTCATTCGGGCGCGGAAGAGTTTCTTCACCAACTCGTTCCTCTCCATCCACTTGTTGGTGAGGTGGAGATCTCTCAGTCTAGCCAACATATTGTAAGGATCCAAGTCCCTATTCTGGCGACGAAAGTGCTGAGTCATCGAAGCTAACATAATAGCCTGAGCTGTGTCACAATCATTGCTGTGAGTTTTCCATAACTCCAGCTCAAGTGCGTCAGTGGGCTTAGGCGGGAGAGGTATCTGTATAGTGTACAGCATCCTCTCAGCCCCAAGGACTATCCTTAGGTTCATTTCCCAATCAGCGAAGTTTGTGCCCTTAAAGACATTGTCACCAATGATGATGTCTCGGACATTTCCCTTGCTAGCCATCTCAACTACGATAGTCCAACTATCTAGTTAACGATAAAATGGGTACAGTCAAACTGTCAAAAAAAAAACAATGTATTAGTCTAACTAATTTTTAATAAATAGACGAAATAAATTTGAAAGACGCGTAAGGCTAAGTATCTGAACGAAATTGCAAATTCAATACTAGCCTCCCACTATTTTCATCAAGTCTCTAACCCTCTGTTGAGAACTCGGGAAATCCTATTTCCTAGTGGGTTAGGATCCCGTTAATAACACACAATCTTGACTTTGACCAACAAATTGTATGCTATTTAACTAGGTAGATCTCAAAGATCAATTGGATCCAATCCAATTCCTAGATCCGGTTAGGTGGACATCCAAATCCAAAACATATGTATATTACTTATGTCAATGTATCTAATACATTTTCCTAACCATATCCTCCGAATCATCTAGGCATTGGCTTTGGCACAACAAACCTAATGATTCCCGTTAAGCGAGACCCATTGACAAGGAAAGTTTCGTAATCAATGTCATTGGACAAGAAGTGATCTTGACTTTGGCCAACAAATCACAACTTGGACAAGACACCGATGTGGAACAACTCCCATGATTCAAGTACATCCTCAATTGACAAAGGTCTTGACTTTGGCCAACAAACCAATGCCAATTTTGGATCTTGAATAAGAATCATTCAATGGAAGGATAATTGCTTAATATAAATTGAGGGATTTTGCGTAATTGGCAACCAATTTTTTATCTTTGTTAGGTCTCATCATCATACACCCTTAAGCATGCTTCTAAAACATCATAAAGTGCATAAAGTAAATTAATAGTGATATACGGATGGATATATAAAACAACTTGTTCCTAGAACAAATCACTCCCTGCTAGCAATATTCTACTTCTACCCAATTACATAATACAATAAGAAAAACCTCATTTACATTGAGGGGAATTAGGTGAGAAGAGAATACAAAGAGATAAAAGAGATAAGGCTGGACACGCAGGTCCAATTTATAAATTCTAAATTTACAATAATTTCTAAAATTACCCTTTCCCTTCTAATATCCATCCGCTATACACTATTCATTCATCACATACATGTATATTCATTCAAGACATGCTATACAACCAATCAAATCCAATTAATTAGTCTTTGTTTAAGTGATCATCCAATGTTCAAACAATGGTTTGATTTTGCGCGAGTCCAACTCGTTTGAGAATAAGTACATAAGATACGAATTCACGAATTATATCGAACTACCCGTTAAATCCAATTTAAGTCGTATTCAATACTAATTCAATTTATTTAATTCCAAATTAAATGTTTACACTTTTAATGTGCTTTTATAGATTAGATTCTAAATCTTATCTAATTGGGTCTCCAAGCCCAACTAACATCCAATGTGTGTTTAATTAAAGTCCGATGGGCTTTCAATTGATTTATCAAGGCTTGGGCTTTGGTCAATGTGGGTCAAACCCAATTACCAAGCCCAAATAAGGAATCACCCTTAAGTGCCATAAAATCAATTTCAAGCCCATAAGGCCCAATTAAACATAAAAGCCCATTAATTCAATTTTAATATTCCAAATTTTAAAATTCAATTCAATCGAATCCACAATCATCATTTCCCAAATCAATTCAATTCATCCAATGAATTAAAATCAAAAAACACAATGAATTTCAAATTCAATTGAATTCGGCCAAGTCACTTTAATTTGGGAAAAATGTTCCAAATCAAAATTCAATCAATTTGAACTTCAAAACAACATTACCCAATTGTTTTTAGTCATCCAATGATCAAACAAACAAAATCACCAAGAAATTTAGGGTTCTTTAATTTCGGCCAACATAAGCAATTGGGGAAATTTGTTCCAAACACAATTTCAACAAATTGATCCAATAAATCTTAAATTAAACATACTTTAAGCATTCTCATTCATCCAATTTCAAAAAATATGCTCAAAATCAAGTTTACCCAATTTGTCACTTTATGCCAACATAAAAAATTGGGGAAATTTGTTCCAAACATAATTTCTTCAAATTGATCCAATCAATCATTAATTCAACAACATTTAAGCATACTTAATCAATCAATTTAATCAAATCATGCTTCAATTGATTTTACCCAATTTTTCATGCCCAAAATTTAGGGAAAATTGAATCCAATCCAATTTCATGAAATTGATCATACACAACTTCAATTCAACCTCATTCAAGCATACTTCATCAAACAATTCAACCAAATCATGCCTAAATCGAGTTTACCCAATTTTAACCCTAACTTTTTCATGCTTGATCAAAGCTCAAGATACCATTGTTGAGTTTCTAATATAGGTCCCAAGATCATGAAATCAAGCACAAAATTCGCATGAATACACAAAGGAGTAAGGCGGAATACATAACTCACATAGATCGGTTTTGTTGCGAAGAAGAACAAGACCATTTTCCTCCTTGTTGAAGCTCGGTTTGGCCTCCTTGAACAGCAGGGACTGCTCGATTTTGGGCTGTGGTGGCTCCTCCAAAATCGGCCATTGAAGACCTCCATTGAAGCTCCACTCTTCAAGCTCCAAAAATGGATTCCAAGCTCATAAATTCGTTTCCCTATCACCATAATATAACCCAAGGTGTGTGCTAGCACCTAGATCTTGTAACAAGATCCAAAAGCTTCTCCATTTGCTCGGTCAAACCAGAAGAAAAGATGAAGAAAACGGTAATGGAGACCGTGAGAGAGAGATGAAGGTTTTGGCTCCAAAAGCCTAAAAACGTAAAATGAGAGAGAGAATGAGTTACCAAATAAAAAATTGTAAAAGGGTTTATATAATTTCCAAAATATATAATAAACCATTTACCTTTTTTTTCTATTTCAAAAAACAAAGCATTAAATGCTTGTCAATCACCACAAATCAACTTATATCAATCACTCAAATGTCACATCACTCAAAGTGACATGTGATTTGACGTTTGATGTGACTTGCGATTTGACGCTTGATTTGACTTGCGTGCCGTACTCGCATTCGAAATGCGAATGCGCTCGCAAACAATCTCGGGCTCGGGTTCGCTAATTCCAAATTAACGAATTTTCTGTTGCGTCGTAATTAAATGATTACGCCTAGCGAAATCACTATTTACGTCGATAATGAATTAATTCTAAATTAATTCGTTCGCCCGAATTAAAATCTAATTTTAATTCCGCGTTGAAATCCAATTTCGTTTAATATATCAAATATATTAATTTATCGATTAATTCCAAATTAATCGTTCTCTCTCTTTAACGATACTTTATCCGAGATAAAATATCTCTGTAATTAATCCCAGATTAATTTTCTATCTCTAGAAATTAATCTTCTCTCTTTACTAATTAATCCCAGATTAATCATAGTGCGAGTCATACATCATCGGTGAATCTTTGGGAAGCGACCCATGAGATCTCCGGATATGTTGGCAGTAAATACGGTCGTCGGACTATCTGAACACGTAAGTACCTCGTACTACATTTATACCGATTTACAAGACAAGGTTGGCTTCTAGCAAAGTGCCATGCCTACCCAATTCTCCAGAAATATTCTTACAGGAATATATAGATCTGTATCAAGCGTAGTATACCGTAGTATTGCGTATATCAGCCCAGTATCGGATAGTCACGTGCTAGGGCTGGGGCTGGATAAGTGTCTGCCCCGTCCGAAGCACATGTCGGATGTCTGGTAACTAGTCTCTATAATCGGATATACATGACCTTGTCATAATATCCCGATGGCCGGCCAGCACTAACGAGCACTAATACCGTATCTTGCGTGACATCATCTCCACTATGACTGGAGTGATACTTCCGTCTTGACATCACACCCAATACACTACGACTCTCTGATAAACCCAGAAGTGGTGTACGCAGAACCGGTTAAAGCCCTGTACCACCAAGACCAAAGTCTACCGATTATCGCAAGTATTAGCGTTGTAAGTCTCAGGTTAAGACTATACACACCTACCTTGATTTCGGCCTCCCATAGACACATAGTCATAATACCAATGGGATTCCGAGGGGTCTATCCAGAGCGAAGCTGTTTCCCGTACCATCGGTGAAACATGACCTCCTATCGCACTTGCATAAGTATCTGATACTTATATATATTAGAACTATGCCGTTGTGCCCTCACAACGCACATAATTACAATACTAGCCTATTCCGCATTATCAATTTCCAGTCTCGATAATACTCCGGCTAGGGATATTTAATGATTAAACCTTCGGGGACTGATACTGTCTCATATCATTCTCAGTCCAGGAATTAATCATAGGGACCTCTCTTCATTTATATATCTATGGTGATCTAATCACAAATGATGAGAGTGCAATTTCCTTGTCACATAGTTAATTTGCTACAACAACACAATGATCTGTGCAAATAGTGACGCTATGGGTCATTTTGTCCAACACACCATGCTCTGTACAAATATTGATGTTATGGGTCATTATTGTCCAACAATCTCCCACTTGGCCAGTCGCCAATCACTCAAGTGTCATACACATGAAGTATGTACTGGTCGTTCAAACTTCTGCTGAGAAACAGTTTTCGTCAGCGGATTTGCAAGGTTATCATCTGATGCGATTTATTCGATCATCACATCGCCACGATGTATGATCTGACGAATCAGATGAAATAGTTGAAGTATATATTTGGATCGTTGATGAGACCACGGTTCCTTAGCCTGTACTGTAGCCTAGCTCAGCTAATCCTAATCTAATTATGAATTTTATAGATCCAAAATTGCTTCTTTTGCCGCCTTAGCTGCATCAATATTCCGCTTTTATTGTTTATTCGATAACAGTATCTTGCTTGGAATATTTCGTGCTCACTATTCCGTTATGAAAACTATATAGTACCCTTATTACGACTTATAGTCATTTTTTTCGGTTAGGAAACATGCAACGGTGAACCCAGTCACTTCAAGTTCTCATTCTCCATAGCTTAAGAAAGCATCTTTAGTTCATCTAAGATACTTAAGGATGTTCTTAACATCAATCCAGTGACCATCATCTGGATTGGCCTAATTGTGACTCCATATGCTCAAAGCCTATGAGATACCAAGTCACGTACATCTTTTCAATGTACGAGTTCTCGGAGAGTACCAACAACTTTTAGATCTATCCCAGTAGATCATTATTCCTAGAATAAAGGTTGCATCTCCCAAGTATTCTATGGAGAATTTTCATGAAGCCAAGCTTTCACCGATTGTATTATGGAAATGCCATTTCAAATAAATGATATGTCATCATTATATAGGCCAATTGTACGACACAGAACTTGATGACGCATGTGGGAGTACAGAGTAGCCCGCAGAGGACTAAACCGGAGAATAATGGAGTCGCCACTCGGTGTGAACCGGGAAAATATGATTTAAGGCCACACTCACCCCTCTCAGGGGAAGACCTCAAACCGTTGGGTTCAGAATGGTCCCTTACTTATGCCACTTGTAATGAAATGATTTGTGCAATAAATTAATCGAATCTACGTAGTATATGTATTCAAGAATAACTTAGATCTAGTTCGCATTCATTAAAATAAATCCTATAGCTAAGTGTGCATGCTTTAAAAGTAAGTCATCATAACGAAAGACATACGATATCACATAATAATCTCATGAGCATGTTGAATTATCAAACACGAAAAATAAATAACAGCCTAAACATAAACATAAATTAAATTCCTATTGCGAAAGAAAGTAACTAAATCATGCATAAAGAAATAACGTACTAACAGTTAAATCATGCTTAAGAAATAAATAACATACTAACGACCTAATCATGCTCGAACACAAGGTTGGATGAAACGAAACATGTGAATCTTTCAAGTAGTACGTGGCATTGTATCCTGAGTGCAAACCGTAATACCGTCCATTCGGATTCGGCTACAAAATTTACGTCCGGGTTCCATCCGATATACCGCAAGAGATAACACACATTCCGTTCATCCGGAAATCACATCATCCACCAATCCACAATACTCATGCGAAATAAAGTAATAAAAAAAATTAAAGGATAATAAATAAAAGGGTGCCCTCAGGTCTAACCTGTGAAGTCATCTTTTGGAAGTGTGTTACGCGGACGTCGGAAGGGTTGATGCTCTGCAACTCCTCCGGTTCACTGGTTCAACGTTTTTCTTTGCTCTTTCGCTCTTTGGCCTGCTGTTTTTACTTTGTTTTACTGTTATTTTCGATAGTCAGGGGCAGTGTTTCAGGGGCTGTTTCAGGTCAGGGGTTGTTTCAGGGGTATTTTCAATGGTATTTTTGGTGGTTACAGGGGCAATCTCAGGGGTTGTTTCAGGGGTACAGGTCAGAGGCTGATTTGGTGCAGTTTAGTTACAGTTTCATGATAGTTTGTGGGCATGAACTGAGGTAGTTTGGAGAGTTTATTTGCATGAATTGAGGGCAATGCAGGGCTATTATTATGCGTGAATCAATGGGTCTTGAAAGGCCTATTTGTGGCATGAAATATGGGCAGTTTTTGGAGGCTTATACGTGAGTTGGGGCTGTTTTGTGAGGGTAGCTAATGACGTGAAACAATGGTGCATGTGTGAGGGTTTTATGCGTTGAAACAAGGGTAGTATGTGAGGGTAGCTAATGACGTGAAACAAAGGTTTGTTGTGGGTGGCTAATGGCGTGAAACAAGGGTGCATGGGGGTTATTACGGCGTGATGAATGGGCCGTTATGAGGAGAGATGATGTTGCTTTGGTCGTGAATGGAATTGGCTGAGGGGCTTATTAGGACGTGATGAAGGGGCTGCTATGAGGAGAGATGATGTGAGCGAGTGGCAGTTTAGGTTTGCTTTACGTGTGCATGGTATTGGTGAGCCGTGAATGTGCTGGTTTGTGTGATGCCCGGGCGAGTGGTCTGTTTATATCTTATGTGTGTTTAGGTGAGCTGCCGTGGGAGGTTTAGAGAGAGAGCTGAGCGAGAGAGTGAGGATGAGTAGAGAGAGAAAGGGGTTGCGTGGTCAATTATTTTGTGTTTTTGTGAGAATGAGCTAGGGGTTTCAAGGTTTGGTTTAGGCTTCTTTTTATAGGCAAAGGGTCGGGGTTTACCTTGTGCGAATAGGGAAAGGATTTGTGTATTTATTGGAGATATTTTTAATTAGTGTGTGATAAGGAAAATTCTTTTAATTAGGGAAGTGATTTGATTTAATTTGATTTCTTCTCTTTTAGTTAGGGATATGATTTGATTTGTATCTTTTAATTAAGGAATGTAATTTAAGTGGATTAGGAAAGTATTTGATGAGATTTTTCTAATTTTGGAAGGGGATTTGGCTTGATTTATGCATGTGGTTTAATATGTGTTTTTGTTAATTTGGATGGTGAGTGGGCGTGGCTTAGAGTGATTTGGGCGTGGGCTTGGCTCAGATTGGTGGCTTGGTGTATGGTTTGGTGATGTGTGGGCTTGGTGTGTGTCTTGCGGGGGTTTGGGCTAAGGATGTGTTTAGAAACAGAGGTCCAGTAAGTGAACCCGAAGCTAATCCAGCGAATTAAATCCAACAAAAACTGTCAATTCTTGACTCTTCCCTTCCGACGTCCGTTTCCCGCGGCTTCCACAATTAAAGAGGTAGTGTCTCTATGTGAGACTCATCATCGGGACTAATATGCAAAAATGCAGTGCCTACAACAATCATTGTCAGTGCGCTCCCACTAACCTTCTTATATACACAAAAATTATATTCATTTTGAATTAAATCATATATCATTATGATCTTATCAAAACGTTAGTTCCAAGAACGTAATGCTTGCATCAATCCATAAATGGATCGATTTAACTTGCAAACCTTGTTTGCATGTTTCGGTACGACAAAACCATCAGGATGTTATAAACATCCTCCAAAAGGTTTCTGTTTAAGGAAAGAGATTTTGACGTCCATATGCCATATTTCATAAATGAAATATGCAGCATTAGCAAGCATTATCCGAATGGATTTAATCATGGCAACATGTCAAAATGTTTCGTCGTAGTCGACAATATGTCATTGTCGATACCATTTATGTAAAAGACTAGTTGTGTACATTTGTATGTTGCCATATTTCATGTATGTCTTCCTTGAAGACTCGTTTAGTACCAACAGGCACAATGCCATCTGGTACATCAACTAGTGTCCAAACTTGGTTGTACACATGTTATCCATTTCAGACTTCATGGTACTTTGCCATAAAAGGAGTCGATACCTTGTATCACTTCCTCATACGTAGTCGGTTCAGTACCCTCAATAAGACTTATGTCTACAAAAGGTGAGATCAGAAACCCATACCTCGCAGGTTGTTTTGTTACTCTCTCTGACCTACGCGGTTCTTGTGTATTCGAAGATTGTGGTACAGTCTCATCCCTGATGAATTGTTCATGTTCCGTTAAGGATTCTTTGACAGGAATAGTATTACTCTGATTTTCATCGAGTTCTAATTTCTTCCCACTTACCACTACATATAGGAATTCCTCTTAGGAAAACCGCATGGAGAGAAACAATTATATTGTTCTCTTGTGAGTTGTATAAGTACTATACTTTGGTTTCCTTAGGACAACCTACAAATTAGGCACTTATCCGATTTGGGTTCTAGTTTGGTATCATCCAAACTTTCAATTATATGCTCAGCATCCCTTACTATGTCCGACAAAGTTCGGTTTCTCAGTTCGGACACACCATCAAATTGAGGTGTCCCGGGAGGAGTCCACTGTGAAAGAATACCATTCTCTTTCAAGTAATCTTGAAACTCATATGTTTAAGTATTTTACACTGTGGTCCAACCGTAATATTTTTAATACTTTTACCGGTCTGTTTTCTTACTTCGTGTCGAAACTCTTTGAATTTACTTAAAAGTTTCTCACTTGTGTTTCATAAGATACACATAACCGTAACGTGATGCCACATCCATAAAGGTTACGAAGTATTCTTATCCTCTTCTAGCCTAGCTAGACATGGGTCCACTTACGTCACTATGAACGAGGGCTAACAGATCGGTGGCACTTGCACTTTTACCAAGTAAAATGTGTTTTAGGCACTTTGCCTAACAAACTAGATTAGTAGACATCATTTGAATTAGAATCAAATCCATCATAGTACCCACTCTTCAAAAGTGTGGATATACGAGTCTTGTTAATGTGTCCCAGACAACAATGCCACAAATAAGTCTCATCTGATTAATTCAGTTTGCGCTATTTGTTTGTCATGCCATATGTATGAGATTAATTTATATTCAAAATATAAATATTGTTATTCACATCTAATGTGTTTATCTCAATATCATCTTTATAAACTAAAACACTTAGTTTCTAGAATATAAAGGTATACCCGCAATGGGTTATACTAGATATAGAGATAATGTTTCTAGTCAAACTAGGTACATTATAACAGTTTCCTAATTTAAGTACATGCCTAAATGGCAGTTCCAAAATTTAGGTTACTACGATTAAAACAGCGACTCTCGTCCCGTTTTCGATTCACATATCGATCTCATCTGAAGTTAGTCTCCTACTAATTAGCAGATCCCGCACATCAGTACATATGTACATACCACATCCAGAAACAAAATCCAATTTTAAAACTAGTAGTGGACATGTTTATAACAAACATATATGAAGTCAGAGCCCTGTCTGTCTTCACTTTCTTCATGTTTTCCGTTGTCCATACGGCAGTCACGCTTTCAGTGACCCCGTTTGCCACAGTTTAGGCAGACATCTTGGCATATGTCATTTGTCTTCCTAGAAGACTATGATGATTTTGCCTTTGCTCATTTTTCATATCCCTAAAAGCCTTCGGCCAAGCCTTGACCTTCTGGGATGTTGAAGTAAGATGCGCATTGCACTTCTTCCATTTTTGCAAGCTCCGGCTCTGTCTTCTTGAGCATAGCCATTAACTCTCTATGAAATTTCTTTAGCAATTAGTACTTCTTAGGTCTAAGAATATATCAATGAAGATCCTTCAATTTCAATATCATACTATAAGGATCTAATCCTTAGTTCTGACGAAGAAATTAAGGAGTCTTTGCAGCAAACATAACAGATTGAGCACTAAAGTTATCATCACTATTAGTTTTCTAAAGCTCATGCTCCACTATTTGCTCAACTCCGGGCTCAGGCCCGAGATGTCACTCTATTAAATAAGGTAACTTCTCGGTTCTCAGGACTATCCTGAGATTTTATTCCTAATCTGAAAATTGAAGCCTCTTAAAGAGATTTTCACACAGGATTATGTTTTAAACTCTAATCTTTCAGTTATCTTAATTCCAATAGTCCAACTATCCAATCAACGATTTCAGGTACAAACGAATATAATGATTTCTATAGTCTAACTATATAATAAACTACTATTTGATTGGTTTAATTCAAATATATTGATTACTAGAATCCAATTTATAAATCAACTATAAATGAAGTAGTTTGAATACAGTCCAATTGTTTAATTAAAACAACAATTGAATTTTAGTCCAACTAATATATTTATATTTAAATAATGACAAAAAATGAAATGAGCGCGTATTTGCAAGTATCTAAACGAAATTACAAATTTAATACTTGCCTCCTATTATTTTTCGACGAGCCTCTAACCATCTGTTGAGTACTTGGGAAACCTAGATTCATAGTGGGCTAGGATCCCGTTAAATAACACACAACCTTGACTTTGGCCAGCAAGTTGTATGAAACTTAACTAGGTAGATATCTAAGATCAATTGGATCCAATCCAATTCCTAGATCTAGTAGGTGTACTTCCAAGTCCGAAACATATATCCTATATATGGCAATATATCTGATATATTGCCTAACCTTTTTTCCTATATATCAACTAAGACTTGGATTTGGCTCAACAAGCTTAATGAAACCATTTAAGCGTGACACATTGACAGTGGGAAAGCTTCGTAATCAAGGCCGATGAACAAGAAGTGACCTTGACTTTGGCCAACAAATCACAACTTGCCTAAGGCGTATGATATGGAAGAAAGCCTTCATGATTCAAACACATCCGCGATGAACAAAGGTCTTCACTTTGGCCAACAAACCAGTGCCAATCTTGGATCTTGAGAGAGAATCACTCAATGGAAGGAAAAACGCTTAATAATTGATTGAGGGTTTTTCGCGTAAATTGGCAACCACTTTATTATCTTTGATTAGGTCTCATCATACACCCTTAAACATGCATTCTAAAAGCATAATAAGGCGCTATAAATAAATTAATAATGATATGCAGATGGATATCTCATAAATTGTTCCTAGAACAAATCACTCCATTTCCTCTCCCCGGCTAGCACAATTCTAAATTCTACCCAATTATATAATACTTCTAAAGAAACCTCATTTACATTAAGGGGAATTGGTGAGAAGAGAATTACAAAGAGTCAAGAGATAAAGGCTGGACATGCAGGTCCAATTTAATAAATTCTAAATTTATTACAACAATTTCCAAAATTTCCCTCACCCATCTAATATCCATCTGATATACATTATTCATACAATACATACATGTATTAACATAAAACATGTTATCAATCAATCTAATCCAATTAATTAATCTTTGATTAATGACCATCTAATGTTCAAACAACGATTTGATTTGCGCGAGTCCAACTCGTTTAAGAATAAGTACTCAAAGTGCATATTCTTGAATTATATCGAACTACAATTTTAAATAGGATTTAATTTGTATTCAATACTAATTCTTATTTAATTAGAAATTAAATCATTACACTTTAAATGTTCCTTTTAGACTTGGATTCCAAATCCAATCTTTATGGGTCTCAAAGCCCAATTAACATCCAATGTCAATTTAATTAAAGTCTAATAGGCTTTCAATTAATTTCTTAAGGCATGGGTTTTGCCAATATGGGTCAAACCCAAATGCCAAGGCCCAAGAAAGGAATCACCCTATTTTCCATAAAATTAATTTCGACCCATAAGGCCCAATTAAATTTTAAAGGCCCAATTATCATATTTGGACTTTATGGAAATGGTTTTAGGCCCAATTGGATCCAACCAATTATCCTAAACCAAACTTGGCACAACCAAGCCCATTAAGCCCAAATACAACAATTTTAGCCCAATTCGAAATTAAGCCTAATTAATTAAATTCTAAACTTCCCAATATAAAAATTTATTTAATTAAAGTGTATTAGCTATAATTAATTATTTTAAATTAACATTTCCAAAATTCCAATTTACATAATTAATCATGCTTTATTTAATCAACTTATGTCCAACACAAATTGAAGCAAAATCAATCCAACGTGCTCTCCAAGGCTTACGGCAATCATGTGATTTTTATATCCGATTTTGATTTCAATCCAATAAATCATAAATCAATATATCCAAACATTCTAAACACATCCAATGGCTTAAAATCAAAAAACACCAAAAGCTACAAGAGTTCTTTACATTCGGCCAAGCCTAGTAATTTGGGGAAAATTAATCCAATTATTTTTTCATAAAATTGATCATGCATAACTCTAAGTTATCATTATCTAAGCATACTCAAACAAACAATTTGATTAAATCATGCTCAAATCAAAAATACCCAAATTCAAGATTAAGAACCCTGATTCAATTTCATGCTTAAATAGGCTCTGATATCATTGTTGGGTACTCTATGAACAATGCCAAAGATCTAATAAGCATAAAATTTCTGTGGATTAACAAAGTAAGTTGCGGAAAAGATACTCAATTTGATCGACAATTGGATGTAGAGATAATAAAATTTTTGCTCATTTGAGTTGTGCTCCAAGCTCCTCTTGTATCAATGGTTTAGCTCCAAACTTGAACTTAGAATTCCAAAATCTTGTATAGGTTTCCCTAACACCTTTGAATGACCCAATTTGTGTGCTAGCACTTAAGATTTTTGAATCAAAAATCAAGAAATGTGAACCCTAGGTTCACGCCATAATGGAGAGAAAAGTGGGAAGTGATTCGGCCCAAGGCCAAATAGATGAAGAGAGAATGTGTTTTTGTTACTTGTGTTGTGTGTAATTGTTTTCTAAAAATCAATTACCTATTACCAAAAAAACAATTTGGTAAAAGTCATTCCAAATGACATAAAATTTGAGATGTGTTGAAGACAAATTTCCTCCATTGTTAATCTTTTGAAGTTTCGGCCAAGGAGGTTCTTTGAAGAAGATGAATAAGCTCCAAGCTTTGTAAGGATTCCAAGCTCTTGTGATGGTTTCCCAATCACCTTGTTTGATTCTTGAAGTGTGCTAGCAAGTGAAGAAGAAAAATAATTTTTGCTTCTTGTTCATAAGGCTCACGGTTTTGGCCTAATTGGGAGAGAGAGAGATTTCTTTGTTTTGGTAATTTTTTTCTAAAAACAATAATAAAAATTTCTTTACCAAATTTTGGTATATGCTTTCAAAACGTCAAACCAAATTTTAGAGCCAAAAATGCATTAAAGGCTCACAACCACCTCCATCATGAATAATGACTAGTTGTCACTCACCAAAAAGGTGAATTGAAATCCATCACTAAAGTAACATGTGATGTGACTTGTGGTCGCACTTGATTCAAAATCGGAGTGGCCTCGCATGATGGAGTTTCTACGGTCCCGAGGATCGATTAAAGCAATGAAACAACATGCTAATACATTCAAGGAGTTGCGGAATACTTACATCGATCGATTGAGCGATGCGATGAACACAAAAACTTCAAGTCCTTCTCCAAGGTGCATTCGACAGTGAGCTGAATTTTGGGCTCCAAATTTTAGGCAATGGTGATCTCCATCAAGCTCCAAGCTTTGTGTTGATTCCTTGCTCACAAGTGGGTTTCCCTAACACCTTAGGATGACTCCATTGTGTGCTAGCACTCTTGATTTTGCAACAAAATCATCATGTTTGCTTTTCCTTGCTCTCGGTAGTGAGCCAAAAACCAGAAGAAAAAATAGACCATTTGGGCGTGAGAGAGAGAATGTTATTTTTTTTACATCAAATTGGTAAATGATTTTCCAAAAATCATATACATAAAATTGCAAACAAATAGTCAAATGGCAATTATGCCAACCACTTCCATCAACTACCATCAATCAATCAAGTGACAAGTTGTCACATCACTGAAAGTGACTAATGCTTTGACGCTTGATGTGACTAGTGGTTTGACGCTTGATGTGACTTGCGGGCCGCACTTGAATTCGAAATGCGAGTGCACTAGCAAACACTTCCGGGCTCGTATTCGCTAATTCCAAATTCACGAATTTTCCGTTGCGACGCAATTAAATATTTATGCCTAAGAAAATCACTATTCACGTCGCTAACGAATTAATTCTAAATTAACTCGTTGGCCCGAATTAAATTATAAATTTAATTCCGCGTTGAAATTGAATTTCATTTAATATATCGAATATATTAATTTATCGATTAATTCCAAATTAATCGTTTTCTCTCCTTTAATAAATATTTTATCCCATATAAAATATCTCTGTAATTATTCACAGATTAATTTTCTCTCCCATCTAATTAATCCCAGATTAATTAAAGTGCGAATCATACGTCTTCGGTGAATCTTCAGGAAGCGACCCATGAGATCCCCAGATATGTTGGTAGTAAATCCGGTCGACGGACTATCCGAACAAGTACGTAACTAGTACTACGTTTTTACCGATTTACAAGACAAGGTTGGCTTCTAGCAAAGCGCCATGCCAACCCAATTCTCCAGAAATATCCTTACAAGAATATGTGATCTATATCAGGCGTAGTATACATAGTATTGCGTATTTCGATCCAGTATCGGATGTCACTTGCTAGGCCTAGGGCTGGAATTATGTCTGCCCCGTACGAAGCACATATCAGATCTCTGGTAACTAGTCTCTATAATTGGATAAACAT
Organism: Zanthoxylum bungeanum; assembly: GCA_019454045.1. Classification (NCBI taxonomy): domain Eukaryota; kingdom Viridiplantae; phylum Streptophyta; class Magnoliopsida; order Sapindales; family Rutaceae; genus Zanthoxylum; species Zanthoxylum bungeanum. The sequence goes on along the minus strand of SKCR01042029.1, from coordinate 28,648 downwards.
GACCTAGTCATTTTATCCCAATGACTGCAGTACATAAGAGAACCAGTTCCGTATCCTACATGACCATCATCTCCACTATGACTGGAGTGATACTTCCGTCTTGACATCACACCCAACACACTACGATTCTGATGTGATTTATTCGATTATGACATCGCCACAATGTATGATCCGAATGAATCATATGAATATCGAAGTATATTTATGGATCGTTGATGAGACCATTAATTATTTAGCCTGCGTTGTGGCCTAGCTCAGCTGCTAACAGAATTATATCTAATCTAATTAGATTTATTATCGACACAAATGGCTTCTATTGCTGCCTCAGCTCTAGCAATAAACCTCAGCTATTTATTCGGTAATAATATCTTGCTTGGAAGATTTCCAGCTCACTGTTCCATTATTCAAACTATATAGTACCGTTGTTAAGACTTATAGTCATTTTTGTCGGTTTGGAAACTTGCAGCAGTGAACCCAGTCACTTCAAGTTCTCTTTCTCCATAGTTTAAGACAACATCTTTAGATCTCTAAGATACTAAAGGATGTTTTTACCATCAATCCAGTAACTATCACTTGGATTGGCCCGATTGTCACTTCATATGCTCAAAGCGTATGAGACACCATGTCGCGTACATTTTTCAATGTACGAGTTCTCAGAGAGTATAAACAACTTTAAATCTATCCCAGTAGATCTTTATTCCTAGAATAAAGGTTGTTTCTCCCAATAATTCTATGGTGAATTTTCATGAAAGCCAAACTTTCCCCGAATTATATTTATGGGAATATCATTTCCAAGAAATGATATGTCATCATTACTTAGGAAATTCATTGTTAGTGCACTCCCAATAACCTCTTTATATACACAAGAATCATTTTCATTTTTGAATTAAACCATAGACCATTATGATTAAATCAAAACTATAATTCCAAGAACGCAATGTTTGCTTCAATCCATCCATGGATCGAATAACCTGCAAACCTTGTTTGCTTGTTTTGGTACGATAAAACCGTCAGGATGTTGTAAACATCCTCCAAAAGGTTTCCGTTAAGGAAAGCGGTTTTGGCATTCAGCTGCCACATTTCATAAATGAAACATGCAGCAACAACAAGAATTATCCAAATGGCTTTACTGTGGCAACAAGTAAAAGGTTTCGTCCTAATCGACACAATGTTGATAACGATACCTTTTCGCTATAAGCCTAGCTTAGTACGTTGAAGGAAAATGTAGCTCAGAGCGACTCATGATTAACCTTATAATATCTAACAAAATTTGGTTTATCCGTTCGGACACACCGTCAAATTGACGTGTTCCGGGAGGAGTCCTCTTTGAAAGAATACTACACTCTTTCAAGTATTTAAGAAACTTATTGCTTATGTATTTTCATCATGGTTTTACCGTGTTGGTTTTATACTATAGCCGATCTGTTTGTCTATTTCGTGTCGAAACTGTAAAAGTTTCCGATTTATGTTTCATAAGAAACACATAACCATAACGCGATGCCATATCCCTAAAGGTCACGAAATATTCATATCCACCTCTAGCCTAGCTAGAAATGGGCCCACCTACGTGACTATGAACAAGGGCTAACAGATCGGTGGCATTTGCACTTTTACCAAGTAAAAGTGTTTTAGGCACCTTGCCCAGTAAACTAGATTCGTAGACATTATTTGAATGGAATAAAATTTGTCCTAGTACCCACTCTTCAAAACTGTGGATATACGAGTCTTGTTTAAATTGTGTCCCAGACAACGATGCCACAATTAAGTTTCAACTGATTAAATCAGTTTGAGCTATTTTTTTGTCATGTCATATGTGTGAGATTGATTTATACTCAAAATATAAATACTGTTATTCACTTCTAATGTGTTTATCACAATACAATCTTTATATAATAAAACAATTTAGTGTTCTAGAATATAAAGGTATACCCGCAACGGGTTAAACCCTGATATAGAGATAATGTTCCGAGTAAAACTAGTTACATTGTAACAGTTTCCTAATTTAAGTACACACCCAAAAGATGGTTCCTAAACTTAGGTATCTACGGTTAAAACAACGACTTTCATCCCGTTTCCAATTTGCAGATTAATCTCAACTGAGGTCAGTATCCTGTTCTCAGCAGATTCTACACACCAGTACATATTTATTTACCACATCCAGTATCTAAAATCCAATTTTAATACTAGTTGCGAACATGTTTATGACAAATATTATTGAAGCCGAAGCCTTGCCCCTCTTCAATTCCTTCATATCTGCCTTGTCCAAACGGCAGTCACGCTTCCGCGATCCTGTTTGCCACAGTTTAGCCAGACATTTTGGGATATGTCTTTTATCTTCCTAGAAGATTATAATGATTTTGCCTTTGCCCTTTTCCACACTCCAGAAGCCTTCGACAAAGCCTTGGCCTTCTAGAATGTCGAAATAAGATGCGCCTTGCGCTTCTTATTGTTGGACAATTATGACCCATAGCGTCACTATTTGTACAGATCACGGTGTTGTTGTACAAATTAACTATGTGACAAAGGAGATTGCATTCTTATCATTTGTGATTAGATCACCTAGATATATAAATGATATGAGATCTCTATGATTTGTTCCTGGACGGAGAATGATATGAGACAGTATCAGTCCATGAAGGATAAATCTTGAAATATCCCTAGTCAAAGTATTATCGAGAATGGACATCGATAAATACGTAAAAGACTAGTATTACACTTGTGCATGTTGTGCGGGCACAACGGCATAGTTCTCATATATTTGGGTATATGATACTCATCCAAGTGTAATAGAAGGTTGTGTTTTACCGATGGTACGGGAAACAGCTTCGCTCTGGATAGACCCCTGCGGATTCCTATTGGTAGTATGACTATATGTCTATGGGAGTCCGCAATCAGGGTATGTGTATTTGGTCTTAACCTGAGACTTGCACCGCTAATACTTGCGATAATCAATATACTTTGGTTGAGGTCGTCCAGGGCTTTAACAGGTTTAGTGTACGCCAATGTTGGGTATATTGAGAATCGTAGTGTGTTGGGTGTGATGTTAATACGGAAGTATCACTCCAGTCATATGGAGATGATGGTCACATAAGATACGAAACTTGTTCTCTTAAATGCTCGAGCTATCGAGATATTATGACTAGGTCATGTTTATCCGATTATAGAGACTAGTTACCAGACATCCGATATGTGATTTGTACGGGGCAGACACAATTCCAGCCCCAGGCCTAACACGTGAACATCTGATACTGGATCGAAATTTGCAATACTACGGTATACTACGCTTAATATAGATCACATATTCCTATAAGGATCTTTCTGGAGAATTGGGTAGGCATGGCGCTTCGCTAGAAGCCAACCTTGTCATGTTGTATCTCTTGATTGGAAGATTTCCAGCTTACTGCTCCGCTATTCAAACAAAATATGTACCCGGATTGAGACTTGCAGTGGTCTTTATCGGTTTGGAAACTTACGTCGGTATACCCAGTTACCTCAAGTTCTCCATCTCCATAGATTAAGAAAGCATCATTGGTTCGTCTAAGATACTTAAGGATATTCTTAACCGCCATCCAATGACCTTCACCTGGATCGGCCTGATAGCGACTACACATGCTCAAAGCGTATGAGACATCAGGTCGCATACATATCATGGCATACATGATCGATCCGACTGCCGAGGTGAACGGTATCTAACTCATGTTGTCTCTCTCATCATGAGTTTTATGACACATGTCCTTAGATAGAGTGACGCCATGTGACACTAGCAACAGGCTCCTCTTAGACTGATCCATGTTGAATCTCTTCAACACTTTGTCAATGTACGTGCTCTAGGAGAGTCCAAGCAGCTTTCTAGATCTATCCCGATTGATCTTTATTCCTGGAATAAAGGCTGCTTCTCTCAGATCTTTCATGGATAATTTTAATGAAAGCCAAGCTTTCACCGATGTTACCATGGGAATGTCATTGCCAATTAGCAATACATCGTCAACGTAAAGGACAATGAATGTCAGTGCCCTCTCACTAACCTTCTTGTATACACAAGGATCATCCTCATTTTGAAGGAAATCATATTCTTTTATGAACTCATCAAAACGTTGGTTCCAAGAACGCGTTGCTTGCTTCAATCCATAAATGGATCAATTTAACTTACAAACCTTGTTTGCAATTCTAGGTACGACAAAACCGTCAGGCTGTTGTATATAAACATCCTCCAAAAGGTTTCCGTTAAGGAAAACAGTTTTGACGTCCATCTGCCATATCTCGTAATCGAAATATGCAGCAATAACAAGCAGTATCCGAATGGATTTAATCATGGGAACATGTGAAAAAGTTTCATCGTAATCAACACCATGCTTTTGACGATGCCCTTTCACTACAAGCCTAGCTTTGTATGTTTGTACGTTGCCATCCATGTCAGTCTTCTTCTTGAAGACCCATTTGCAACCAATAGGCTTTACGCCGTCTGGTGCATAAACTAGTGTCCAAACTTAGTTGGTGTACATGGAATCCATCTCGGACTTCATGGCATCTTGCCATAAATCGGGGATGATACCTTGTATTGCTTCCTCATATGTAGCCGGTTCGTCTTCCTCAATAAGATTAATATCCACATTAGGTAAGATCAGACCTACGCGGTCCTTGTGTATTCGAAGATTGTGGTACAGTCTCATCCCTGATGGACTTTTCATGTTCTGTTAAGGATTCTGTGCCAGGAAAAATATCACTCTGATTTTCATCGAGTTCTACTTTCCTCCCACGTATCAAGCATTTAGGAATTCCTTCTTAAGGAAAACCACATGTAGAGCAACAAATAATTTGTTCTCTTGTGGGTGATATAAGTAATATCCTTTGGTTTCCCCAGGATATCCTACAAATAGGCATTTATCCGATTTGGGTTCTAGTTTGGTACCTTACAAAAGTTTGACGTATGCCCAGCAACCCCAAATCTTCAGGAATGAGAAACCCGGTTTCTTTCCTTTCTATATTTCATACAGAGTCTGTTGAACAGACTTTGATGGAACCTTATTCAAAATAAGTATTGCACTGTACAATGCATATCCCCAGAAGGAAATAGGTAGCTCTGTGCGACTCATCACAGACCTCACCATCTCTAACAAAGTTCAATTCTCCGTTCGGACACACTGTTTAATTGCGGTGTTCCGGGAGGAGTCCAATGTGAAAGAATACCATATTCTTTCAAGTAATCAAGAAACTCATTGCTCAAGTATTCGCCACCACGGTCTGACCGTAATGTCTTAATACTTTTGCCGATCTGTTTTTATACTTCTTGTCAAAACACTTTGAATTTCTCAAAACTTTCCGACTTGTGTCTCATAAGATACACATAACCTAAAAGCGATGCATCATCCATAAAGTTACGAAGTATTCATATCCACCTCTAGCCTGGCTAGACTTGGGCCCACAAACGTCACTATGAACAAGGGCTAACAGTTCGGTGGCACGTGCATATTTACCGCTAAAAGGTGATTTAGGCATCTTGCGTAATAAACAAGATTCGCAGACGTCATATGAATTTGGATCAAATCCGTCCAAGTACCCATTCTTCGAAAGTGTGGATATACGTGTCTTGTTTATGTATCCTAGACGATAAGTTTCATCTTTGTTACTTACTTTCAGCCTTTTATTTGTTACATTATATGTTTGAGATTGATTTATATTCAAAATATAAAGACCATTATTTGCATCAGCAGTGTAAATTTCGATATCATTTTTATACATAAAACACCCAATGTTTCTAAATACAAAAGTATACCCACATCGGGCTAACTTAGATACAGAAATAATATTCATAGTCAAATTAGGTACAAAATAACAGTTTATAAGTTCAAGTACATGCCCCGAGGGCAGTTCCAAAACATAAGTGCCCAAGGCCAAAACGGCAACTCGAAACCTTTTACCAACACGGAGGTCAATCTCTCCTGAGGCCAGTCTCCTGCTAATCTGCAGATCATGCCATCAGTACATATGTGAGTACCACAACCAGAATCAAAAATCCAATTTTTAAAACTAGAAGTAGAAATGTTTATTTATATAACAAACATACCTGAAGCCGGTGCCTTGCCAACTTTGATTTCCTTCATGTGTGCCTTGTACTCGCAGCAGTCACGCTTCCAGTGACCCCGCTTCCCGTACTGGAAGCATACATCTTGGGATTTATCCTTGGGTTTCCCAGAACCCTTTGACGATTTGGCTTTGCCCTTCTTCTTATGCTTCTTCTTTTTAACACCTCCAATCGCCTTGGGCCAAGCCCTTGGAGTATGAGATGTTGAAGCACAGTGCGCCTCGTGCTTCTTACCCTTAAGGAGCTCCTTTTCTGCCTCACGCAGAATGGACATCAACTCTCCAAGAGTTTGGTCTTGGTTCAACATGTTGTAGTTCATGATGAACCCACTCCAAGTGTCGGGGAGAGACTGTAGGATCAAATCCACGGAAGTCTCAGCCTCGAAGACTATGCCCATCTGTCCGAGCTGCTCAATGTTAGCAATCATCTGTGAGACATGATGCTCAACAGATGTACCCTCTGACATGCGAGCGCGGAAGAGCTTCTTTTGCAACTCGTATCTTTGCGTTCTAAGATTAGATCGATTGAGATCGTGCAACTTCGCCATCATCTCATAGGGATCCAACCCCTTGTTTTGACGACGAAATTGCGGAGTCATAGCGGCAAGCATTACTGATTGAGCAGTCCCATTATCATCGCTATAAGTCTTCCAAAGCTATAGCTCAAGCAACTGATCAGGTCGAGGCTCAGCCCCAAGAGGTCGCTCTATAGTGTTGAGTAACTTCTCAGATCCTTGAACAATTTTGAGTTTCATATCACAGTCCTGAAAGTTTGTGCCATTAAAGACATTGTCGCCTATGAAAATATCCATAATGCTTAAATTTCCAGTCATCTTAACCGCAATAGTCCAACTATTCGATTAACGATGTATGGGTACAGTCTAACTGTTACAAGAAAAATAATGATATATTAGTCCAACTAAAAAAATAATTGATGAAATAATTTGAAAGCGCGTAAAGCTAAGTATTTGAACGAAATTGCAAATTCAATACTAGCCTCCCACTATTTTTCGGCGAGCCTCTAACCCTCTGTTGAGTGCTCGGGAAACCTAGTTTCCTACTGGGCTAGGATCCCGTTAAATAACACGCAACTTTGATTTTGGCCAACAAGCTGTATGATATTTAACTAGGTAGATCTCTAAGATCAATTGGATCTCATTAAATTCCTAGATCCGGTAGGTGGACCTCCAAGTCCAAAACATATATACAATATATAAATACTAATATATCCAATATATTTGCCTAACCTTTTTCCTCTGAATCAACTAAGCCTTGGCTTTGGCACAACAAGCTTAATGATTCCAGTTAAGCGGAACCGATTGACTTTGGAAAGCTTCGTAATCGATGTCGATGGACAAGAAGTGATCTTGACCTAGGGCAAAAAATCACAACTTAGACAAGACATACGATATGGAACAAAGCCTTCATGATTCAAACACATCCGCGATGGAAAAAGGTCTTGATTTTGGCCAACAAACTAGTGCCAATCTTTTATCTTGAGTAAGAATCACTCAATAGAAGGAAAACGCTTAATATTTTATTGAGGGTTTTTCGCGTAAATTTGCAACCAATTTATTATCTTTGTTAGGTCTCATCATACACCCTTAAGCATGCATTCTAAAAGCATAATAAGGCGCGAAAATAAATTAATAACAATATGCGGATGGATATCTCACAGATTGTTCCTAGAACAAATCACTCTATTTCCTCTCCCCGGCTAGCACTATTCTTACTTCTACCCAATTACATAATACAATAATAGAAACCTCATTGACATTGAGGAGAATTAGGTGAGAAGAGAATACAAAGAATTAAGAGAGATAAGGCTGGACACGCAGGTCCAATTTAATAAATTCTAAATTTACAAAAATTTCCAAAATTGCCCTTTCCCTTCTAATATCAATCTGATATACATTATTCAGTCAACACATCCATGTATTCATTCATAGCATGTTATTCAATCAATCTAATCCAATTAATTAATCTTTGAATTAAGTGATCATCCAATGTTCAAACAACGATTTGATTTGCGCGAGTCCAACTCGTTTGAGAATAAGTACTCGAAGTACGAATTCTTGAATTATATCGAACTACTCTTTAAATCTAATTTATTTCGTATTCAAATTAATTCATAAATTTATTTCCAAATTAAATATCTACACTTTTTAATGCGTTTTAACGACTTAGATTCCAAATCTAATCTAAATGGGTCTCAAAGCCAAATTAACATCCAATGTTGTTTAATTAAAATGAAATGGGCTTTCAATTGATTTCATAAGGCATGGACTTTGGTCAATATGGGTCAAACCCAAATACCAAAGCTCAATTAAGGAATCACCCTTATTTACCAAGAAACCAATTTCGGCCCATTAGGCCCAATTAAACTTTTAAAGCCCATTTGTTATATTTGGACTTAATGGAATGGTTTAGGCCCAATTTGGATCCAATCCATTTGGCCCAAACTAAATTGGCCCAACCAAGCCCATTTGCCTAAATACAACAATTATAAGCCCAATTCAAAATCAAGCCCAATTTATTAAATTCTAATTTTCCAAAATTTATAATTTAATAAATCAAAGTGTTTAGCCATGATTAATCTTTTAAATTAACATTTCAAAAATACTAATCTAATCCATTAATCATGCTTTTCATCATCACTACATGTCCAACATAATTGATTCAAAAAATCATCTCATTTCATGTTATCAAGCTCACGTCATTCATAGGGGTTTTTAATTCGATTTCGTTTTCAATCCGATTGAATTACAAATAAACATTTCCCAAGTTTTTCAACTCATCCAATGATCAAAAAACAAAAAATACCATGACTTAGGGCAACATAAGCATTCGGCCAAGCCCATAATTTGGGGAAAAAAAGTATGCAAATTTATTTTTCATGAAATTGATTGTGCATAACACTATGTTATCATCATTCAAGCATTCTCCATTAATCAATTTTATCAAATCATGCTCAAAAAATTTTAACCCAAATTTTAGCATAAGAACCCTAATATTTTTCATGCTGAAATTAGGCTCTAAGATACCATTGTTGGTTTATAATGTGGTCCCAAGATCATATTTAAGCAATGAAAAGAATGAATACTCAAAGAAGTGAGGCGGAATCACACTTACAATGAATGGATTTTGAGATGTGTTGAAGATAAAATTTCCTCCCTTGTTGATCCTTTGATGCTTCGGCCAATGAGGTTCTTTGAAGAAGATGAATAAGCTCCAAGATTTGTAAGGATTCCAAGCTCTTGAGATGGTTTCCTTATCACCTTGTTTGATTCTTGAAGTGTGCTAGCAAGTGAATAAGAAAAACAATTTTTGCTTCTTGTTCTTAAGGCTCACAGTTTTGGCCTAATTGGGAGAGAATGAGATTTCTTTGTTTTGGTATTCGTTTTGTAAAAACAATAATAAAAAATGCTTTACCAAATTTTGGTATATGCTTTCAAAAAGTCAAACCAAATTTTGGAGCCAAAAATGCTTTAAAGGATCACAACCACCTCCATAATGAATAGTGACTAGTTGTCACTCACCAAAAATGTGAATTTACATCCATCACTAAAGTGACATGTGATGTGACTTGTGGCCGCACTTGATTCAAAATCGGAGTGGCCACGCAAACACATCCCGGGCTCGGTTTCGTTAATTCCAAATTAACGAACTTTACGTTGCGACGTAATTAAATCAAATTTAATTAAATAATATTGGCAAGCAAAATTACTATTCACGTCGCTAGCGAATTAATTCTAAATTAATTCGTTAGCCCGAATTAAAATCCAATTTTAATTCCGCGTCGAAATCTAATTTCGTTTAATATATTGAATATATTATTTTATCGATTAATTCCAAATTAATCGTTATCTCTCTTCAAATGGTATTTTATCCTAGATAAAATCTCTCCGTAATTAATCCTAGATTAATTATTCTCGAATCATACGTCATCAGTGAATCTTCGGGATGCAACCCAAGAGATCTCTGGATGTGTTGGCAGTAAATCCGATCGTCGGACTATCCGAACACGTACGTACATCATACTACATTTTTACCGATTTACGAGACATGGTTGGCTTCTAGCAAATCCCCATGTCTACCCAATTCTCCTGAAATATTCTTAATGGAATATATAATCTATATCAGGCGTAGTATACGTAGTATTGCGTACGAAGCATATATCAGATATCAAGCAACTAGTCTCTTTAATTAGATAATCATGACCAAGCCATATTATCCCGATGGTTTCAACCAATTTAGAGTACCAGTTATGTATCCCTGTGTGATCATCATGTTCATATTACTGAAGTGATACTTCCATCTTGACATCACACCAAATACACTACGATTCTCAATAAACCCATAAGAGGCGTACAAAGAACCTGTTAAAGTCCTGGATGACCAAAACCAAAGCGTATTGATTGTCGTAAGTACTAGCGATGCAAGTCTCAGGTTAAGACCAAATACACCTACCCTGATGCGGATTCACATAAACACATAGTAATACTACCAATGGGATTTCGTGGGGTCTATCCAGAGCAAAGCTGTTTCCGTACCATCGGTAAACACAACCTCCTATCACACTTGCATAAGTATCCAATACTTAAATATATGAGAACTATGCCGTTAAGCTTCCATAACCCGCACAAGTGAAATACTAGTCTATTCTGCATTATCGATGTCCAATCTCGATAATACTACGACTAGGGATATTTAATGATTAAACCTTTATGGATTGATATTGTCTCATATCTTATAATCCGAACTAATCATAATGACTTTTATCATTTATATATTCAAGTAATCAAATTACAAAATGATAAAATGAAATTTCATTGCTACATAATTAATTTGTACAAAAACCACAATGTCTTTTACAAATAGTGACACTATGGGTCATAATTGTCTAACATAATGAGATTTTCTTGATGCAAGTCAAGAATCTCGTGACATAAATGAATCAAGGTCAATTCTTACTGCAAAATAAACTATTCTCTTTAGACTTTTATATCCTAAAACAGATATCTATTTAGATTACCTAATGTGACTTAGTAACTAAGTCACTAACCATATTGATTTTCCATGAAAATTGGAACAACGGTTCTTGATGGTTTTTTTTCTAATCTAACAATATCCAAGCCTACTCTAAATATAGAACCTATCTATAAATCTTTAACCATAAGGAAAGTCAGAAAATATATACAAATAATATCCATGCAGTGGATTAGAAGTTCAATTCTATCAAAAATATAGAATAAGGAAAATATAAGTGGTAATTTTCATAATATTACTCGCTAGTTTAGTTATGGATTTTTAACCCAGCAGTGCCTCCCGCTACTTTACATAATATCGTCACCCCTCACATGTCGCTAGTAATGTTTAAATTTTTCATTTTACATCCTCGTCACTACTTAACTAGGTTTTATCTCTTCATCGTTTCATATAAATTACTCTTCCTCTAGATCTCTCACTTAGAACAAATTTCCTCTTTTATTCTATTCTTGTACTATGTCTAAAATTTTTCCAGTTGGATCTCTTTCTACTACACATTCTCTCGGTTATGGGAATAACTTGAGACGAACATCAAAGTTTATCTTCACTGCTGTTGTTTAACGAGGGTTAGGAAGTTGGAAACTTATCTTGAGGCCTTTTCTATTTATTGTGTTCTGTCATCAAAAATTCTTTATCTAGGAGCTTAGGACTCTCGTGTATGCATGTCTTGTGTCTTTTCCTATACTAGAGTACTACTGGTAAAATTGTCTTGTTGCCTTCTCCAACTTTACTCCTGATCATTTTCAACAATCTATCTCTCCACCTCTTATGCGAAATTCTTCTAGAGCCATGCACTGCCTCTGTACTCCTTCATGTTTAGTCTCTATTATTAAACCTTCTGAAGTTGTTACTTTCTTTCTCTGGGTGCCGTTATACTCTCGTTGTTATTCCTTATTAAGAAACTTACTCTGCTACATATGTTTATTTCTCATCTTATCTCTTTACATCTTTATTCTCCTGAAATCTTTATTAACTTCGATTACTTAAGGCATCTCCTATTAAGTCTTTGGTTCATGTGCTACTCTTTTTCTAGTCTTTCCTTCTCAATACCATGTGAATCTTTATAAGTTATTCACTTTAATCCTAAGAGTCGTTCTCCCTGATTTCTTTGTACTTATAAGTCTTTACTTCTTCAAGGGCTTATTAATTCAACGATGGCCTTTAAACTTAGCTCAACTTTTTGTGGCTTCAAACTATTCTAGCTCGCGCTGCTTGTCTATGTTTCATTGAACTCATCAATTTGGCTGTCTAACCATCTCACAATTAATCTAATCTCTCAATTGTCATTCTTTACTAATCATTCTATTTACTGGGCTCTAAATTAAGGAGTGAGCATATTCATTCCATAAGGATCTATAAATACGCATTTTTGTTTTACAACTAAGCTCGGTGATGATCTGGTTAGGTGTTTGCATGCTTTACTAGAATAAAGGTTTCTGGAAGGAAGGGTCATCATTCGTTCTACATGAGCCTGGTCGACTACTCCATGTCATGGGGTCCCGCAACTATTATCAATTTTGTACGCTACTATATTCTCACTTTATTAACTATGTACCTGAATGTACATAATTTCCTTGTTACCTTTCGCATCCCTCTTTATAACTTCTATATCTTTACTTTTTAGTTCTATGTTGTACTGCTAATGCTAGTGGTGACTGATATTTGTAGTTACTTCCCAGATCTCCAATCTCTGTTCTTGCTATAAGTTTCGACTTTGGAACTCTATTCTACTGTCCATACTGATACTCTTATTACTCCTAAATGTCTCCAGCCTCTCGAGTTTATGCTTGTATACATTCACAGATTTCTTCTAACTTGGGTTGATCTGTGGGTTCTATTATATTTGATCTATTTTGTGGACTCTCATCGGGTTTCTTAACTGGTATTACTAAGTAGTGATAAACTAAATAACTCACGGTCTTGTCTTCATTGAATTGCTTGGTTAGGGCAACCAATCATTTTTCTAACGTCCTTCATCTCATTTGCGTGTGGGCCTGGGTTCAGAAAGTCTAAAATCTCTACATCCTTATGGCATCTCACATCTATTAGAAGCCTACACAACTAACCCTGATTTCTTACTTCTGTTATCTTTCTGGCTATTCCTTGCTACTCAGAAAACTCGATATCTATATAAGGCTATCTAGGCTTATGAATCTGTTTGAAAAAATTCTCCGAGAAGGAAGAAATCTTACTTCTGCTAGGCACTTTAATAGTTGCTCAGGCTCTTCCTATTCTCTTTATTGCTATAGGTTCTGGTATTTCCTTATCGATCTGATTTTGTATCCATATTTCTTCTTACTCTGGTTGCTTAAGCATCCTTATTTATTCGCTTACTTTCCTTCTAGGTTTCCTTTCACATTCATTTGGGTAACTTTTATTAGAATCTTACTGTCTGGTTTCATATCTCGTATGTACTTTTGGTTATATGTTGAAATAACTTCAAGAAGATTCCTAACTTGGATCTAGAGTATAATCATTCTCATAAGGAAAGATACTCGAATGATCTAGGAAAGCTTGCTAACTTGTCTGCAGAACTTTGAAGACGTACTCGAGGATCGGATATTGGAGAGGTAGTGACTCGTATATTGGTATCTCGGACATACTGCGTATACCAAGCCCCAACACTCTGCCCACTGCAGTCACTGACTCCTTAGACCATGCTCTGATACCATCTTGTAACATATCCGATTCGAGAAATGTTACCGGCAAGGGATAGACCGTACTAACCCCATAAGCCTCTGACTTTCTTGTTGGATAATATGACCCAAAGCGTCACTATTTGCACAGATCATTGTGTTGTTGTAGCAAATTAACTATGTAACAAGGAAATTGCACTCTCGTCATTTTGTGATTAGATCACCATAGATATATAAATGAAGAGAGGTCCCTATGATTAGTTCCTGGATTGAGATGATATGAGACAGTATCAGTCCACGAAGGATTAATCATTAAATATCCCTAGCCGTAGTATTATCGAGACTAGACATCGATAATGCGGAATAGGCTAGTATTGCACTTGTGCGCGTTGTGAGGGCACAACGGCATAGTTCTCATATATATAAGTATTGGATACTTGTGCAAGTGCGATAGGAGGTCGTGTTTCACCGATGGTACGGGAAACAGCTTCGCTCTGGATAGACCCTTCGGAATCCCATTGGTATTATGACTAGGTGTCCATGGGAGGCCGAAATCAAGGTAGGTGTGTATAGTCTTAACCTGAGACTTACATCGCTAATACTTACGACAATCGGTAAACTTTGGTTTTGGTGGTGGGGGATCTTAACTGGTTCGGTGTTCACCTCTTCTGGGTTTATCAGGAATCGTAGTGTATTGGATGTGATGTCAAGACGGAAGTGTCACTCCAGTCATAATGGAGATGATGTCACGCAGGATACGGTATTAGTGCTCTTAAGTGATGCGCATCCAATCGTGATATTATGACCAGGTCATGAATATCCGATTATAGAGACTAGTTACCAGACATCCGATATGTGTTTCAGACGGGGCAGACACTTATCCAGCCCCAGCCCTAGCACGTGATTATCCGATACTGGACCGATATGCACAATACAATTGTATACTATGCTTGATACAGATCTTTGATATTCTTTGATGGATATGTCCGGAGAACTTGGTAGACTTGGTGCTTTGCTAGGAGTCGACCTTGTCTCGTAAATCGGTAGAACGTAGTACTTGGTACGTACGTGATTCGGATACTTCGACGACCGTATTTACTGCCAGCTTATCCGGGGATCTCATGGGTCGCTTCCCGATAATCCACCGATGACGCACAACTTGCACTCTTGAATAATCTGGGATTATATAGAAGAGAGAGAAAATTAATCTAGGATTAATTACGGAGATATTTTATCTAGGATAAAATATCGTCTAGAGAGAGATAACGATTAATTTGGAATAATCGGTAAATTAATATATTCGATATATTAAACGAAATTAGATTTCGACGCGGAATTAAAATTAGATTTTAATTCGGGCAAACGAGTTAATTTAGAATTAATTCGTTAGCGACGTAAATAATAATTTCGCTAGCCGCAATTATTCGATTGAATTAACGTCGCGACGTAAGCTCGGTATTTCGGAAATATCGAACCCGAACGCGTGAGTGCACGTGGGCCCACTTTCATTTGGAAACGTGTGGGGCCCACATGACACATGTCATTTTATGCATTATTTAATTGTTAATGCATTGCATGGTGATAGTGTACAATACACTCAATGGTTTTGCATGGAGTTTGAATGTTAGACACTCTAAGCCATTGCATGATTTGTGTCATAAGTTTATTATTAATTTAATAAATATTATGGCATAAATATAAATTGATTTTTGGTAACAAAAATTAATTATATACAACACATTTTTTCTCTCAAATTCTCTCATCTCTCTCACGCCCAAGTGTGGCTATTCTTCACTGGTTTTGAACCAGTTTGGGCGTGAATAAGGGAAGCCAAGAGTGGGTTTTCATGGTGAAAATTCAAGTGCTAGCACACTTACAAGTCTTGCGAAGGTGGTAGGGAGGTTCGACCATGAGACGGGACTCATCCGACGGAGTTTGGAGCTTCGTTTTGAGACCCGAAACTGCCAAGACAGTGAGCATGGACTGGTTGCAGTGGCATGAGCAAGGCAGTACGTTTTTGGCCTTGATTCGTCTTCAAATCGACATAACCGATCAATGTGAGTATTCCGCTACCTCCGTTGATGTATTCACGCATTATTTCATGTCTTGATTTGATCTTGGGACCTTAGAATAAACCAACAATGGCATCATGAGCTAATGTTGCAAGCATGAAATTTGTAGGGTTTAAAATTTGGGTAAATGTGATTTGAGCATGATTTGAATAAATTGCTTGTTTGAGTATGCTTATAACATGTTTAAATTCATTTTGGTTGGACTAATTTGATGAAAAATGATTTGGAATTATTTTCCCCAAAATTAATGCCTTGGCCGAATGGTTTGTGATTTTTTGGATCTTGGATTTTTTGATTTTTGATTCATTTGATGAGTTAGAATCGATTAGGTTGACGTTAATTTGAATCGAATTGGATTGGATTTCGAATTGGACAAAAAACCCCAAATTCCTTACCATGGCCGAATTGGTGTAATGCCTAATGTCTTGGTGTTTTTGATTTTGTTGACATTGTGACATTTGTATAAAATCAAATCGGATGGTGATTTGATGTCGATTGTAGGTTCGATTGGATCGAAACCGAATCGGACACAAAATCCCTTCCTTGGCCGAGAGCATTCAAGCATGTTTATGGGTTTGATTTTCAATTTGTGTGTTGGACATATGATAATGAATTAAGCATGATTAATTGGACTAATTTGGTGCTTCGTAAATATCAATTTAGGTTATTAATCATCATAATACACTTTGGTAATTAAATTGCGTAATTGGATTAGTGTAATTTAATTATTTAGGCTTAAATTGGATTTGGGCTTGAATTGTTGTAATTGGGCCTATTGGGCTTGATTTATCAAGTTTGGTTTAGGCCAAATGGATTGGATCCAATTGGGCCGAAAACCTTAAGCATAAAGCCCAATTGCGACTAATGAACCTTTAATGTTTAATTGGGCCTAATGGGCCGAAATTGATTTCTAAGGCATTTTGGGTGATTCCACTATTGGGCTTTGGTTGCCGAAGCCCATGCCTAAAGAAATTAATTGAAGCCCATTAGACTTAAATTAAATTGACGTTGGACGTTAATCGGACTTTGAGTCCCGACGCGATTGAATTTGGAATTTAAATCGTAAAAGGTTTATTAATATAAAGTGCAATATTTAATTTGGAATTGAATAGTGAATTAGTATTAAATACATGTTAAATTGGATTTAATTATGTAGTTTAATTTAATTCATGAATTCGTACTTTGAGTACTTATTCGCAAAAACGAGTTTGACTCGAACAAAATCAAATCGTTGTTTGAACATTGGATGATCACTTAATTATCAGATTAATTAATTTGATTAGATTGATTGATAGCATGCTTATGTGTGTGAATACGTGGTTGTGTTGAATGAATAATGTATATCGGATGGATATTAGTCGGGTGGGCAATTTTAGAAATTGTTGTAATAAATTCGATTTATTAAATTGGACCTGCGTGTCCAGCCTTATCACCTTCTTTCTCTTTGTATTCTCTTCTCACCTATTCCCCTCTATGTATATGAGGTTTCTTTAGAAGTGTAGTGTAACGGGTAGAAGTAGTACAAGTGCTAGCTTGAGTGAGAAAGGGAGAGATTTGATCTAGGATCAATGTGTTAAGTATCCATCCGCATATCATTATTATTTTATTTCATACTCGCTTTATTATGTATTTAGAATGCATGTTTAAGGGTGTATGATGATGAGACCTTAACAAAGATAATTAAATTGGTAGCCAATTTGCACGCGAAAATCCCTCAATTTATATTAAGCAAATATCCTTCCATGAATGATTCTTGTTCAAGATCCGAAGTTGGCATTGGTTTGTTTTTGACCAAAGTCAAGACCTTTGTCAATCAAGGATGTACTTGAATCATGAGAGTTTTGTTGCATATCGGTGTCTTGTCCAAATCGTGATTTTTATTGGCCAAAGTCAAGGTCACTTTTTGTCCAATGACATTGATACGAAACTTTCCTCGTCAATGGGTCCCGCTTAACTGGAATCATTAGGTTTGTTTTTGGCCAAAGCCAAGGCCTAGATGATTCGGAGGATAGGGTTAGGAAAATGTAATGGATACATTGACATTATACATATGTTTCGGACTTGGATGTCCACCTAACCGGATCTAGGAATTGGATGAGATCCAATTGATCTGTGAGATCTACCTAGGTAAATAGCATACAGTTTTTTATTGGCCAAAGTCAGGGTTGTGTGTTATTTAATAGGATCCTAGCCAACTAGGAACGCGGTTTCCCGAGTACTCCACAGAGGGTTAGAGGCTCGACGAAAAATAGTGGGAGGCAAGTATTGAATTTGCAACATTCGTTCGAATACTCGCTAAACACGCTCATTTTATTTTACTCGTCATATTAATTAAAAGTATTAGTCGGACTAATATTTTATGTTGTTTTAAAAATATATATAGTTGGACTATATACAAACTTATTCAATATATAGTTGATTTTATAATTGGATTATAGTAATCAATATAATTGAATTAAGTGATAGTTGATTTTATAATTGGATTATAGTAATCAATATTAAAATTATAGTTGATTAAATAATTGGGTTATTGTAATCATTATAATAAATAGTACCTTAATAAAATTGATTAAATAGTTGGACTATTAAAATCAAGAAAGAATTGAAAAGTTGAATATTTAAAATATATAATCCTTGGATTAAATGTTTTAAATGATTTAATTTTCAATTGGGAATTAATAATAGGTTAATTTATTTGATAAAATAACTTATTATGACTAAGCCATAATTAAGCAAATAGTAGACCATAAAGTCTTTGGAAGATTTATGTGATGATGACTTTAGTGCTTAATTAATATACTTACAATAATCTATCTTTAGATTTAAAAGTATTAAAATTGCAATTAATAATTCTTGGAGAATTAATTGACTATTCTAGTGGAGAAAAGTCAAAGTTTGCAATTGGGCATGTAGCACAAGGTGCACATCGTTTCGATATTACGAAACCCAAGGCTTGGCCAAAGGTTTGTGAAATATTGAAAAGGATAATTGACATATCCCAAAGTGACTACCATTTGGATATGGAAGACACGAAGGAATTAAAGAAAGGGCGAGGCTCTAACTTTAAAAATATTTGTCAAAGTTATGTTTACTACTAGTATTGAAATTGGATTTTAAATACTTAGTATGGTACATAATACATATATGTATTGAGTTCAGAATCCGCTGTGAGCTGGATACTGGCTTCAAGCCGAGATTTCTCTGCGAATTGGAAACGGGACGAAAGTCGCTGTTTCGACCGTAGATACCTAAGTTTAGGAACTACCCTTTGGGTATGTACTTAAATTAGGAAATGTTATAACGTAACTAGTTTAACTAGAGACATTATCTCTATATCAGTGTTTAATCCGATATGGATAAAACCTTTATATTCTAGAACACTAAAGTGTTTCAATATATAAAGATGATACTGAGATAAATACATTGGATGTAAATAACAGAATTTATATTTTGAATATAATAAAATCTCAAACATATAAAATGACAAATAAATAGCTCAAATTGATTTGATCAATAGAGACTTATTTGTGGCATTGTTGTCTAGGACACAATTAAACAATACTCGTATATCCACACATTTGAAGAGTGGGTACTATGACTGATTTGACTATTCAAATAAGGTCTACGAATCTAGTTTATTAAACAAGACTCGTATATCCACACTTTTAAAGAGTGGGTACTAGGACTGATTTGACTATTCAAATAAGGTCTACAAATCTAGTTTATTAGGTTAAATACCTAAAATACTATTTACATGGTAATAGTAAAAGGGCCACCGATCTGTTAGCCCTATTCATGGTGAAGTAAGTGGGCCCATATCTAGCTAGGCTAGATGTTAACATGAATATTTCGTGACCTTAACGGATGTGACATCGCGTTATGGTTATGTGTTTCTTTTGAAGAACACAGATCAGAAACTTTTATAGTTTCGACACGAAGTAGAAAAACAGTTCGGCTATAGTATTATTCCGCCACGGTAAAACCGTAATGGAAAATACTTAAGCAGTAAGTTTCATACGTACATGAAAGAGTACGGTATTCTTTCAGATGAGGACATGATAAGGTTTATCACGAGTCGCTCTGAGCTACTATTTCCTTCAACAGGATATGTATTAACAGTGCAAAACTTATTTAGAATAAGGTTCCATATAAATCTGTTTGACAGATATCATATAGGATATGAACAGGGTAGAAACGAGGTTTCTCATTCCTGATAATTTGGGTATGCCAGGCATAGCGTTTGGATGATACCAAACTAAGGACCCAAATTGGATAAGTGCCAATATAGGTTATCCTAAGGGAAACCCTAAGTATAGTACTTATAAATCCCACATGAGAACAATGTAATTGTTGCTCACCATGCGGTTTTCCTGAGAGGAATACCGATATGCAGTGGTCAGTGGGAGGATAGTGATACTCGATGAAAATCAGAGTAATACTGTTCAAGGCACGAAGTCCTTAATGGAACACAAATAGTTCATCTATGATGAAACTATACCATTAATCTTCAAATACACAAGAAACTAGTAGATCGGATAGAGTCAGAAAACAACATAGGGTATGGGTTTCTGATCTCGCCCCATAAAGATGTCAATCTTATGGTGGTGTACCATCCGACTACGTTTATGAGGAAGTGATACGAGGTATCGACTCCTTGTTTGGCAAAGTGCCATGAGTCCGAAATGGATTCCATGTATAACAACTATGTTTGGATACTAGTTGTGTGTACCACAAGGCGTTGTGCCTATTGGTACTATAAATGTCTTCAAGGAAGACATACATGGAAGGCAACATACCAACGTGCAAAGCTATGCTTTCGACGGAAAGGTATCGTTATCAACATTATGTTAATAATGGTTCAACCTTTTACCTGTTGCCATGATAAATCCATTTTTGAAGATGCTTGAAGATAACTGTGTATTTCATTTATGAAATGTGTCAGTTATAGATCAAAATCGCTTTCCTGAAAAGGAAACCTTTTGGAGGATTTTACAACATCCTGACGATTTTGTATAACCGACAAACAAGGCTTGCGGGTTATTCGATCCATGTTTGGATTAATACAAGCATAAGGTTCTCGGAACTGTCGTTTTGAAATAATCATAATGGTTTATGATTTAACTCAAAACGAAATAATTCTTGTGTATATAAGGAGGTTAGTGGGAGATTGCACTAACAGTGATATTCCCATAAAGCTATTGTTGAAAGCTTGGCTTTCAATAGAAATTCTCCGTAGAATTCTGGGGAGTAACAACCTTTATTCAAGGAATAAAGATCTACTGGGATAGATTTGGAGTTGTTAACACTCTCTGGGAAATTGTACATTTAAAATGTACTTGTATTGGTGTCTCATACGCTTCAAGCATATGGAGTCACAATCAGGTCAATCCAAGTGACAGTCACTGGATTGAAGTTAAGAACATCTGTTAGTATCTCAGAGAACTAAAGATGCTATCTTAAACTATGGAGAAGGAGAACTTGAAGTGACTGGGATCACTGCTGCAAGTTTCCAAACAGTTAAATACTGTGGTACTATAAAGTTTGAATAACGGGACAGTGAGCTGGAAATCTTCCAAGCAAGATAACTGTTGCCGAATAAACAACAAACGCGGATTATTGCTGCAGCTGAAGCAGCAATAGAAGTCTTTTGGGTCGAAAGTAAATCTAATTAGATTAGATATAGTTCTGTTTGCTGCTGAGCTAGGCGTCAGCACATGCTAATGAATTAAAGGTCTCATCGACGATCCAGATATATACTTCTATATCTTCTGATTCGTTCGTATCATACATCGTGGCGATGTGATGATCGTATAAATCGCGTCAAACGATAATCGAACAAATCCGCTGACGAAAACATTTCCTCAGCAATTTGAGCGAACCTTACATGGTTCGGGTGTTGGACACTCGAGTGACTGGCTATGTGCCAAGTGGGAGATTGTTGGATAATATGACCCATAGCGTCACTATTTGCACAGATCATTGTGTTGTTGTAGCAAATTAACTATGTAACAAGGAAATTGCACTCTCGTCATTTTGTGATTAGATCACCATAGATATATAAATGAATAGAGGTCCCTATGATTAGTTCCTGGATTGAGATGATATGAGACAGTATCAGTCCACAAGGATTAATCATTAAATATCCCTAGCCGTAGTATTATCGAGACTGGACATCGATAATGCGGAATAGGCTAGTATTGCACTTGTGCGCGTTGTGAGGGCACAACGGCATAGTTCTCATATATATAAGTATTGGATACTTGTGCAAGTGCGATAGGAGGTCGTGTTTCACCGATGGTACGGGAAACAGCTTCGCTCTGGATAGACCCTTCGGAATCCCATTGGTATTATGACTAGGTGTCTATGGGAGGCCGAAATCAAGGTAGGTGTGTATAGTCTTAACCTGAGTCTTACATCGCTAATACTTACGACAATCGGTAAACTTTGGTTTTGGTGGTGAGGGATCTTAACCTGATCTTAACGGGTTTATCAGGAATCGTAGTGTATTGGATGTTATGTCAAGACGGAAGTGTCACTCCAGTCATAATGGAGATGATGTCACGCAGGATACGGTATTAGTGCTCTTAAGTGATGCGCATCCAATCGTGATATTATGACCAGGTCATGAATATCCGATTATAGAGATTAGTTACCAGACATCCGATATGTGTTTCGGACGGGGCAGACACTTATCCAGCCCCAGCCCTAGCACGTGATTATCCGATACTGGACCGATATGCACAATACAATTGTATACTACGCTTGATACAGATCTTTGATATTCTTTGATGGATATGTCCGGAGAACTTGGTAGACTTGGTGCTTTGCTAGGAGTCGACCTTGTCTCGTAAATCGGTAGAACGTAGTACTTGGTACGTACGTGATTCGGATACTCCGACGACCGTATTTACTGCCAGCTTATCCAGGGATCTCATGGGTCGCTTCCCGATAATCCACCGATGACGCACAACTTGCACTCTTGAATAATCTGGGATTATATAGAAGAGAGAGAAAATTAATCTAGGATTAATTACGGAGATATTTTATCTAGGATAAAATATCGTCTAGAGAGAGATAACGATTAATTTGGAATTAATCGGTAAATTAATATATTCGATATATTAAACGAAATTAGATTTCGACGCGGAATTAAAATTAGATTTTAATTCGGGCAAACGAGTTAATTTAAAATTAATTCGTTAGCGACGTAAATAATAATTTCGCTAGCAGCAATTATTCGATTGAATTAACGTCGCGACGTAAGCTCGGTATTTCGGAAATATCGAACCCGAACGCGTGAGTGCACGTGGGCCCACTTTCATTTGGAAACGTGTGGGGCCCACATGACACATGTCATTTTATGCATTATTTAATTGTTAATGCATTGCATGGTGATAGTGTACAATACACTCAATGGTTTTGCATGGAGTTTGAGTGTTAGACACTCTAAGCCATTGCATGATTTGTGTCATAAGTTTATTATTAATTTAATAAATATTATGGCATAAATATAAATTGATTTTTGGTAACAAAAATTAATTATATACAACACATTTTTTCTCTCAAATTCTCTCATCTCCCTCACGCCCATGTGTGGCTATTCTTCACTGATTTTGAACCAGTTTGGGCGTGAATAAGGGAAGCCAATAGTGGGTTTTCATGGTGAAAATTCAAGTGCTAGCACACTTACAAGTCTTGCGAAGGTGGTAGGGAGGTTCGACCATGAGACGGGACTCATCCGACGGAGTTTGGAGCTTCGTTTTGAGACCCGAAACTGCCAAGACAGTGAGCATGGACTGGTTGCAGTGGCGTGAGCAAGGCAGTACATTTTTGGCCTTGATTCGTCTTCAAATCGACATAACCGATCAATGTGAGTATTCCGCTACCTCCGTTGATGTATTTACGCATTATTTCATGTCTTGATTTGATCTTGGGACCTTAGAATAAACCAACATTTCTAACCATGAATAAATACTAATATTCGTTCCTTTATTTAAATATATTAAGTATGAGACCGTAGTCCAAGTTTAAAAAAACATAACATATAAACTCAACATCAATGATTGTACTCAATAACACACTTTTAGATTCACTATCTCAAAATCAAAGAATAATACAAAACTTTTACTTGACTCTTACTGGACTCTCACTCTTCCTGACTTGAACTAATGGACTCCATACCCTAGTGACTGCATCAGTATCCGTCCTCTCGAGCTTGTCCTCCGAGAATACCTGCGAAACAAGGAAACTGAGAGTATGGGGTTTGATCGTTGTATGATCTAAGTGACTGGATGAAAACTGAAATACTAATACAAAACATTTGGTTCCGAAATCAAAATTCAATAAATAACATTATATGAAAACTCTTTTTCTGAATACCTTGTCTAAAATCTCTTTTATAAAACTTATCTTTCTGAAAGATGCTTTTGAAAGTCTGGTTTTGTAAACTTGTAACTGAAAAGTCTACTCTAAAAACTATTTCTGAAATCTGTTTCTAAAAAATATGATCTCTGAAAACTGACATGTCTGTGAAAAACTTGACGTATGAGGGCATTACGAATCGTCGTCCCCCCATTCGCCTAACTAGAGCCAGGAGTGCAAATCCATGACTTTGGGGCATTACATATCGCCATCCCACAAAGCATGCCAATATTGTCCCTGAAACTAGTGGTCTCAGGCCGTTACGTATCGCCGTCCTCCAATCCACTGATCTATCCTACCCTTCATGCTCTGAAACTAGAATCTAGGGACATCTGTCATCCATATTCCTAAACTAGGATTTGGGGGCGTTACGTATCGTCGTTCCCTCAGTCCTCTACATGTGCACATATGCTGTCCGTCAATTCCATAACTGAATAAAGTTACATACTGAGGTGGGTTTTTCCCCCATGCCTCAAAGATCACAAAACTTTTGTTATTTAAATCAAATCTTTCTTAAACATGTTTTTCTTTTTTAAAATGTTTCTGAAAACATGATCTTTCATTAAACTACAGTAATAAAAATCACTAACGCCCTATAAGCGTAAAATAAGTCTTATATGTAAAATACAATAATAAAAATCAACTTTAAGAAAGATTGTCCACTCACTGTTTGGAAATCTGGCTAGCATTACTCGCTTGCTGCGAAAACTGTGGCTCCTGCGATGATCTACATTGGATAAACTAGATTATAAATGGACTAAGAAACGTACTACAGAATTGGACTAAAATTTGATTATTCTAGTAAGCGCTATTACTCTGAGGGTATCGCACTCTTAACATGATGTAATATGTACATACGAGTTGATATGAGACTTATAGGGTAGCCTCTAACACGTTAGGGTGAAAATGGGATGGTTTTAAACTGATTTGGGCATTTTTTTAACCACGCGTCACGACATAAATCGTCCAGAGACGTACCCAAAAATTTGCAGTGCGCATCAGGACACAAATATCTTACGCGTCGCGACGGGAAACAAACCAGAAGCGTACCTGGGAAAATTCCTATACCGTATCGCGATGCGAGGCTCTATGCGTCGCGACGCGCGACCAAATTCTGGTCTAAACTTCATGTTTTCCTACATTAATTTCCTTAACACTTAACCTATATCTCATACAAGTAATTAACCTCTACCAATCTCTAAAATACCATCAATATTATTCTCAATGCCAAGTCATATTCAACCTATCATTTATTCTTCATCCTATTCCCAAGATTTAAAAAATTGGAGATTTCCCACAACATTACTTCGTTATCACTAAACCCACATAAACATCAATTATTATAACCCAACAATATCACCAACCAATAAATCATCAAAAACACAAATATCCATAACTTGGGTTAAGGTTTCCTTACCTTCATTCTCTTGATTTTCCTTCATTTCTCAAGCCTCCATGGATGCCAAACTCTTCTTTTGCCTTTTTCCTCTTTTCTTCTTCTTTTCTTCTATTCCTATTCTCCTTTCTTCCTTTTCTTTTCTTATTCTTCTCTTCCACGTTTTCTTCTTCCATTTTGTTTCCAATTGTGAGATTGTGAATAGTACTCCCTTTTTATTGTTGGTAAAAAAAAAAGTGTATAAATTTATTGAATTTACTTGAATGCCCTTGGGTACTATTCATCCAAAAAATTTTATCCATATTTTAGCCCATTTCGGATTCGAATTTGGAAAAATGTTCAACGAGAAAGTTGTAGATCTCGATCTCAGCTTTCCGACGTAATAAAATTCATAAAAATAAGAGTTCGTATGAAATTGTTATGGCCTAAATACCATTGATTGTCCTTAGTGGACCATCATAACATCTAATATCGGATTCTCAAAGAATTTACTGATAGTCATCTCACGAGGGTTTATTTTTCCCCTTATAATTTATATTAAGTGACACTCGTCTCACAGTATAACAGTAGTCAGAATCTCCGGTCGTTACATTTCCACTATCAGTTGAATTTGTCTCTTATCATATAAGTTATACCGGTGCAAATGTACTACCATTATCCATAACTGCACAGCTTTGGCTCGATATAGCTACAACATCAAGAAATCATTTGCATCTGTACTAACAAGGCGGACCAAGAAATCATTTCCCGTTCATATCTTATATGATATCTGTCAAACATATTTTAATGGAACCTTATTCTAAATAAGTTCTGCACTGTTTATGCTTATCCAATGAAGGAAATGGTAGCTCAGAGCGACTCATGATTAACCTTATCATGTCCAACAAGATTCGGTTTATCCTGTTCGGACACACCGTCAGTTGACGTGTTCCAGGAGGAGTCCTTATTGAAAGAATACTATACTCTTTCAAGTATTTTAGAAACTCATTGCTTAAGTATTTTCCATTATGGTCTCACCGTGACGGTTTAATACTTTAGCCGATCTGTTTGTCTATTTCGTGTCGAAACTTTAAAAGTTTCTGATTTGTGTTCTTCAAAAGAAACACATAACCATAACACGATGCCACATTCGTATAGGTCACGAAATATTCATCTCCACCTCTAGCCTAGCTAGACATGGGCCCACTTCCTTCACTATGAACTAGGGCTTACAGGTCGGTGGCATTGGCATTTTTACAAAGTAAACAGTGTTTTAGCCACTTTGCCCAATAAACTAGATTCGTAGACTTTATTTGATTGAATCAAATTTGTCCGAGTATCCACTCTTCAAAAGTGTGGATATACGATTCTTGATTAATTGTGTCCCAGACAACAATGCCACATCAGTTTCTTATAATCAAATCAGTTTGAGCTGTTTGTTTGTCATGTTATATATTCGAGATTTATTTATATACAAAATATAAATTCTGTCATTCACATCTAATATGTTTATCTCAATATCATCTTTATATAATAAAACACTTTAGTGTTCTAGAATATAAAGGTTCACCCGCTGCAAGTTAAACACTGATATAGAGATAATGTTTCTAGTCAAACTAGTTACATTATAACAGTTTCCAAATTTAGGTACATACCCGAAGGTAGTTCCTAAACATAGGTATCTACGGTTAAAACAGCGACTTTCGTCTCGTTTCCTATTCACATATAAATCTCTACTGAAGTCAGTATCCTATTCAAAACAGATTCTGAACATCAATATATATTTATAATACACTAAGTATCTAAAATCCAATTTTAATACTAGTAGTGAATATATTTATGACAAACATATTTGAAGTCGGAGCCTTGCTCGTCTTCAATTCCTTCATGTCTGCTTTGTCCAAACGGCAGTCACGCTTCCGCGATCCCGTTTGCCATAATTTAGGAAGACATTTTGGGATATGTTCTTTATCTTGCTCGAAGATTATAATGATTTTACCTTTGCGAGTTTCAACACTCCAGAAGCCTTTGGCCTTCTAGAATATTGAATTAAGGTGCGCCTTGCGCTACTTGCCTAATTGCAAACTTTGACTTTGTCTCATTGAGAATAGTCATTAACTCTCCAAGAGTTATTTATTGCAATTTTAGTACTTCTAAAATCTAAGGATAGATTTATGAAGATCCTTCAATTTCAGTATCATACTTTAAGGATCTAATCCTTATTTCTGATTCAGAAATTAAGGAGTCTAATGCGACAATCTTAATGGATTAAGCACTTAAATTATCATTACATAAATCCTCCAAAGATTATGCTCCACTATTTGCTTAACTCCGGGTTTAGGCATAATATGTTATTTTATCAAATGAAATAACTTATTACATCAGGTCAAGTACATATCAAAATGTATGAGCTCTGGGATGATTGTCAGCAGCTTTCTAGATCTATCTCAGTAGATCTTTATTCCTAGAATAAAGCTTGCTTCTCCCATGTATTCCATGGGGAAATTTTCATGAAAGCCAAGCTTTCACCGATTTTAGTATGAGAATGTTATTGCTAAGAAGCAATACATCATCAACTTATAGGACATTCATTATCAGTGCACTCCCACTAACCTTCTTATATACACAAGAATTATTTTCGTTTTGAATTAAATCAAATACCATTATGATTACATCCAAACGCTGGTTCCAAGAACGCAATGCTTGCTTCAATCCATAAATGGATCGATTTAACTGGCAAACCTTGTTTGCATGTTTTGGCATGACAAAACTGTCAGGATGTTGCATACAAACATCCTCCAAGAGGTTTCTGTTAAGGAAAGCGGTTTTGGCATCCAGCTGTCATATTTCATAAATGAAATATACAGTTATAGCAAGCATTAGTTGAATGGATTTAATCATGGCAACATGTGAAGAAGTTTCGTCGTAGTCGACACTATGTCGTCGACGATACCCTTTCTGTACAAGCCTAGTTGTGTACATTTGTGGGCTAGGATCCCGTTAAATAACACACA